>JARHVA010000770.1:1985000-2055000 GCA_037957365.1 Torreya grandis | reverse complement strand
TTTTCAAGACCTAAAATGCAACATGATCCTTTGGCATAGGAATATTATTAGGAATCTTTATTTTTAAAATCCAATTATTCATAAAAGTGTATGACTTGCTTCACCATAATGTTGTGATAATAAAAAATGTGTAAGTTTGGTGGTCCAAACACCCTTTTGAGGGGTTCATATACATTTATTTCACTCTCATAATCAAGGATCAATGTATTTTTAGTGGTTATGAGTTTTTCTATCCCACACTGGAAGAAATGATTTCACCTCTTCTCCCTAGATAATCAAATGCAACTATATGTTTCGTTATGATGTTATTTTATTATAAGTGTGTTAGGACAATATAGATGAGGGAAACAATGGATAAAGATATAGATTCATTAAAAAAATGTGTATATTTATTGATAATATTTTATAAATGGGCATAAGAGACTTGGATTGTAAGTGTAGACACAAATTTGGAATTAGACACTTTGGCAACATATAATTTGTCACACATTGACATACTTGAACATTGCATACACATGTGACTATTATGCATAGTTTATATCCATCTACTCATTTTTTGTCTTGGTTAATATTATTCACAAGATATAATTCTTTAATATCATCCCAATTTGTGTGAGAACATTCGATAATCTGAAATATACCTTTACCATATTTCAAAGCACTTATTTTCACTCACAAGATTGTAGCAACAACAATCAAATAGTTATGGTTATTACATGTATTTTAATTCTAATATTATCATATAGGAAAAATGAACTTATTTATTTCAAATTTGGAATTATCCATTAGATTGGGCTAAACATGTTTCATGGCTAGTCATACTGGGAAATATCAAACAGTCAATTATATATACAAAATCAATCCTAAGTTTAGAATCACATTGTCACTACTTTGAAATCACATTAAGGTATAAATTAACACTCTTTGAGATATTATAATAAATACATACACATATAAAAACCCTCAAGGGATTAACCCTAGATCCAAGTTTGAATACAGACACAAGTCAAAATTACATGGTTTCAATTATTAAAATCCAAACATTTCATTACATTATATATTTATCACAATGTTGTACACACACTTAAGTGATAAAAATTCATGTGGTTTGAGCCCTCTTAAGTGTATTTTAATTTAGGCAATACTCAATAACTTGGTGGGAATTATTAGGGTTGTCCAACTTGTCAGGGAAGTCCAAGAACAAACACATCTTTGTTCTGATTCCTCTTGTTGGATCTTGCTCCTCAGAAAGAGCACAGTATGATTACCAAATATAAGCAATTATAAATGCAGAAATAACCAGAAACACAAATAGCTAGAATTCACCAATAGCACAAAATATGAGAGACAAAACACTATCTTGTATTAACACTTTACAGAAAAGAATACCACAAAGAGCCGCCACACTCTTTCACCTTACAGAGGTTTGCCACACCTCAAGTGTGTAGTAATTCTTCTCACACAACACTCTCCTACACAAAAAATGGTCCCAACAACCAACTCACAAACAAAATTGGTGTTCACCTCTCCAACTAGTTAGTAATAACCCTGCCAGTTCACCAAGCACTCAAAAGTACTTCAAGTTGATCTCCCATGAACCTGCAACCTACAATTCAACAGACCATACTCACATGTAGATCCCCTATGAGCTTGCAACAACCTGTAACTCAATGATCTTATAATGGAAGCAACTTATTTTTCTTCCTTTCTATCTCATGCCTTAATTACAATACATGCCAATGGGTCTATAAATAGATCCCTAACTCAAACACTAACTTAGACTCTTAATTTAGACAATTATCCTCGCAATCGAAGACTCTAACTGGCCTTTACATGCAAACACTTCGTTCACTTAACTAACTATCCGTATAACGAGCAGTTCTAGAACACACAGGTGACCAACATTGGTCGACTCCCTGCTGTTGCCGGTGGCCTTTTGCACTGGGTCACGACCGACGTCGGTCCTGCTGCCGACGCCGGTGCTCCTAGATCTCAGCAACCTTCCTGTTCCACCTATTTGCAAAGAGTTAAAGCTTTTAGCTCCACAACTCAACAATCTCCCACTTGGAGATAAACAACTGCAACCTATACCTGTACCTATACTTAGTCTAGTTTGTTCCCTTGGCTTTGTATCCCTCCTCAAGATCACTCTTGAAGACCAACCACCACAAACCTGTAGTGTAAAAACCTGTCATCCAAATCACCTGCCACATCCACATCTACAACCATGTAGAAAATTAACCTGAACCTGCATAGCATGTGCACCTGTTGCTAGTCCCTGTAAGAATCCACTGAACTGTCCTCTAATGGTTCTCTCCTAGATTGGCTCCAACTTGTGACAACTCCCACTGCTTGGGAAAACTCAGGTTTAGTACATACCATGCACTCAACCTCATTATGTGAATCAAGACACCTGTTCATAGAACTGTCCAACCATCGGCGTGCTAACCAGTTTCACACAATCATCCTGAAACAAAGTCAACATATGACCTACCATGTCTCTAGAACACACTCATGCCAAAGAATCTTGCTGCTCCCAGATTCTCCATGACAAACACCTGAACTAGCTTTACCTTTAGTTCAGCAATACCTGTATATGTAACCCTGCAACAAGCACATCATACAGAAATAGGATAGTGTAGCTAATACTATCCAACCTGGTAAAGAGAAACACAATGATCAAACCTCCATTGCCTTGCATCTAATTCAAGACCATATACCTTGATCTTCCATCTCACGTATCCATTTCCGCTCTTCTTTATCCTGAACATCCATTCGTCTCTTAGTGATTACTTTTAGCTAGCCACTCTACCCAAAACACATGTTTGGTTCTCCTCCAAGGAATCACATCCTCATCCATGCCTAGCTCCCACTATTTCCTGGATCTACCTGTTCTACTTCTTCAACAACTTCTTACACCTTTAGTCCTCCATATGGGCGCTTGAGACTCCATGACAGCTTGTTGTCCACCCAAAATTCATCTCAATAACCGATGCCGGTCACATCTCAGTCTGCAGACGACCAAAGTCAATTTCCTGCGACTGCCACCTTGCCGACGTCGACTTCCCCTGGCTGACGCCGGTCAATATCTGCCCTGAGTCACCAACATTGGTCTGTACATAGCTGACGTCGGTCCCTGTCTGGACGCCGATGCCAGTTTTCCTGCCGACGTCGGTCTCTGTGTTTTCCTTGTGAGACCTGACTTTTTCCTGCAAGCTCTTTTTGGATCAAATCCTTGTCCAAATCACCCTTGCTCTGCTCAGAATTCTTCTGCATCTTGTGTTGAACTCTATCCATCACCTTCTCCTTAAAAACCAAGGCTTTCCTATTCTTGTCACTAACATCAGGTTCCTCAAGAAACACTACCTCCTTCTTTTGCATACAGAAACCACAATCCATACCTTCCAAATCTGAAAGTATATCCTTTGACTCAAGAACAAGCATCTCTTTCTTATCTGTGTGACCAAGCCTATCAAGCCACATCTCTGAATCTACAGCTGAAGTAGAAAACCTAGAAAGAGAATCAGTAGTACAAGTAGATAGATAAAGCGTACTTACTTTCTTACCTCTAGCTACAACAAGTGTACCCTTGGTAACCTTCCAAGAGTCTGCTGTGAGAGTTACTATGCAACCCTCATCACCCAAACTTCTAACAGAAATTAAATTTCGCTCCAGAACTGGGACATGCATGACTTCTTTTAACACCCATGTGTTACCTGTCTGCAGTTTCAGCTTCACTTTCCCTTTGCCAACAATCTGACAAGGCTTACCATCCCCTACATAAATTTCTCCAAAATCTCCCTGGACATACTCATGAAAAAATTCCCTATGTGGGGATGCATGAAAAGAGGCACCAGAATCTAAAACCCAAGATTCTACTTTATCCAAAGAACATACCAGAGCATCCCGTGCAGCATAATCTGCAACGTCTGCTTCTTCTTCATGTTCTTCATGCTGATCTGTACCTGATCTACAATCTCTCTTTAAGTGCCCTTGCTTTCCACACTTCCAGCAGGTTATTCTGCCATACTTGGACTTGGATCTCTTGCCTGTCTTGGACCTTGATCTCCTATGCTCTATCTTTTCTCTTTGCCTTCCTCTGCCTTCAACACTCAAAGCATTTCCTGATGATTCACCTGTGCTATTCCTGCGTATCTCTTCATTCAAGATCACACTTACAACATCATCCACTTTTAAGACTTTTGAAGGAGACACAGTATTAGAAACTGCCATTACCAAACCTTCCCAACTTTTAGGTAATGAACACAAAATTAAGAGAGCTCTAATTTCATCATCAAATACAATATTGACTAAACTTAACTGGTTTACCAAACCATGGAAATCACTAAGATGGCTATGAAAAGATCCACCTTCCAACATTTGCAAATTAAATAAATGCTTCATAAGAAATACCTTATTAGAAGCTGAGGGTTTTTCATATAAATTTGCCAAAGATTCCATCAACTCCACCGTTGTCTTACACTGTGATAAGCTAGAAATCACAGATGATGCAAGACTCAATCTAATAGATCCCAGAGCCTTCCGATCAAGAACCTCCCATTCTTCATCTTTCATATCTGAGGGTTTGCAAGTAACCCCTCCCAACGGTAAGTACTAATCTTTTTGATACAGATAATCCTCAATTTGCATCCTCCATAATTGGTAGTTCTTGCCATTAAAATTTTCCATCCGTAGCTTACTGTCTTTTGTCATTGCTCAACTCCCACTCAAACAAAAACCCTGTGAGTACCTGTAATCAAAACACACTAACCAGATCTAATCCAATCTGTTAGTATCCCAACCAAAAGCTCTGATACCACTTGTCAGGGAAGTCCAAGAACAAACACACCTCTGTTTTGATTCCTCTTGTTGGATCTTGCTCCTCAGAAAGAGCACAGTATGATTACCAAATATAAGCAATTATAAATGCGAAAATAACCAGAAACACAAATAGCTAGAATTCACCAATAGCACAGAATATGAGAGACAATACACTATCTTGTATTAACACTTTACAGAAAAGAATACAACAAAGAGCCACCACACTCTTTCACCTTACAGAGGTTTGCCACACCTCAAGTGTATAGTAATTCTTCTCACACAACACTCTCCTACACAAAAAATGGTCCCAACAACCAACTCACAAACAGAATTGGTGTTCACCTCTCCAACTAGTCAGTAATAACCCTGCCAGTTCACCAAGCACTCAAAAGTACTTCAAGTTGATCTCCCATGAACCTGCAACCTGCAATTTAATAGACCATACTCACATGTAGATCCCCTATGAGCTTGCAACTACCTACAACTCAATGATCTTACAATGGAAGCAACTTATTTTTCTTCCTTTCTATCTCATGCCTTAATTACAATACATGCCAATGGGTCTATAAATAGATCCCTAACTCAAACACTAACTTAGACTCTTAATTTAGACAATTATCCTCGCAACCGAAGACTCTAACTGGATTTTACATGCAAACACTTCGTTCACTTAACTAACTGTCTGTATAACGAGTAGTTCTGGAACACACAGGCGACTGACCTCAGTCGACTCCCTGCCATCGCCGGTGGCCTTTTGCACTGGGTCACGACCGACGTCGGTCCTGCTGACGACGCCGGTGCTCCTGGATCTCAGCAACCTTCCTGTTCCACCTGTTTGCAAAGAGTTGAAGATTTTAGCTCCACAACTCAACACAACCCTAAATGCTAAACCCCCTTTTAAAGGGTCATCTTATGGTCAAAACCAAAAATAGGGTTAAAATGGAATGATAATGAAAACAAATATCAACACATAGGATTGAAGGTGAGCACACAAAAAATAGGAATATACAAGTTTAGGAATAAGGGTATGAGTAGATATAAAACTAAATAATTTATAGGGGCACGATTAGTAAATCCAAGATAGTATTTATTGTTATAGGGGTTACAATTTCTCCAGTAGTGTCTATGTAGGGTTTAAGATAAAATTCACTAACATGAGCAGTGAGAAAACATTTATAAAATATTTTTAGGGAAAATGATGACTATAATAATAAATAAGATGATTACATCTCTCCCTTAGTTCTTTGTCAATTTATAATCTTCTAAGTTTAATATCAATTTATCCATTACTCAGTTCAAATCAGGGTATTATTGGTATATTTTACACAATTTGAACTTATCCTAGTTTTACATTATTTAGATCAAATTAGTTCATAAAAAAAATAAGATATATATATATATATATATATATATATATATATATATATATATATATATATATATGATGGGAATCAATGATGAACTTTCTTAGGGTATGTTTATATATATAGGATTCACAAGGAAACATTTGCACATAGGTTGACCATATAAAATAGTGAATGAAAAAAATCAAGGCATGAGAAACATGGAAAATGACATAAAGGACCCATAAATAAAGGAGATAGAAATAGTGGATCTACCGATTATGACCCATGATAGAATCATGGGTTGATTATGACTAAGGAAAACCCATATCATAGTCTCTTTGACATTTCAAGAGCATATAAGGTTGTACATGGGAAAATAGATAGTTGATGTATAGTTTTTTAGACATTATAGACTTAATGGAGGTATTATTATTGACCCAAAGTAAAATAATGTGAAGTTATAAGGAAAACCTAAGTTAGTAGAAGATAATACATGGCCCAACACAATAGGAAAGTGTATCAAAAATAATGAAATGTATGCACAAGGACCAAGTGCACGAAAGCATGAAAAAGACATAATAGAAACATGGATTATACTAAAATTAAGTGTCTACACCAAGAAATATATGATGAGCTGAATATTTACCCAACTGTCATGTTGTTAGCATATTGATACATCATTTCATGTAATACCATATCATGTGATCTATCTAAACATGGAAATAAGATGTAATAATTTTTATTTAAAATGTATTTGGCATGTTGGGGTTAAGATTTTAAAGGTCTAGATTCTCACATGGGCTAGTGTAAAATGGCTTAGAAGTGGATGTTACATTATCTAAATTTTCTTCTTGATCATTACCTCCTTCCATAACAATGAATTTTCCTTCATTATTTTGATGAGTATAGGTAGTAATTAAAGTTTTAAACTCATTTTATTTGACAAATTCATTATCATCTAACAATAATTTTTATTCTATCAATCTCTGATATCAGAGCT
This sequence comes from Torreya grandis, assembly GCA_037957365.1. Taxonomy (NCBI): domain Eukaryota; kingdom Viridiplantae; phylum Streptophyta; class Pinopsida; order Cupressales; family Taxaceae; genus Torreya; species Torreya grandis. The sequence continues at coordinate 2,047,833 of JARHVA010000770.1, read as the reverse complement.
TTATTGTATCAGGGAATCTAATGATCTTAATATCATACCCTTTGTTAAATGTGGAGCTCGTTTCACCCTAAGGTAAAAATAAAATTACCAGGGAAATTTTAACATGCAATTTTTACTTTCAAAAATGGTGGGGTGTATTTTTGAATATGCCAAACACTTCCCACATTTTTGTCACATTTTATGGAGAAGTGGGTAAGGTGTTGAGATAATCAAGGGATTATGTTTATCCTAGGTGGTTACAACCTCCCTTATTTGGTGGGGATATGGTTATCTCCATGGTATGGTGCATTTTTCAAGGGATTTTGGAAATTATAAATAGGGGTGAGGGGAAACACATTAAGCATTGCATTTTTCATCTCATTCTGAGCTTTGTATTCTCTCTTCGATTGGTGTGATCAGGTTTTAGGTGTAGTTTAGCATCTCATGAATTTTGGTGTGAATTTGGGTTGGAGAAATTTATCTATGTGAGATTTTTATTGTTGAGAGTTGTCTTGTACTCTTTTTTATAATATTATAGAGAGATTTTTGGTAGATGTAGCCCACATTGGGTGAACCATGTTGTATCGATGTTATGTGTGTATTTGCTTAAATATGAATTTTATTTCATGTCTCTATTATTGTGATTTTAAGGAATGAATTTTATGTTGCATGTTATTGCATAATTAATCACTTATTCCTAACAATTGGTATCAGATCTAGCTTTAGTGGCTTTGCTAAAGTGGTTAATCATAGGGAAAGATATTAGATTGATTAGGAGCTATGGCAGATAATGGCAAATCTAGAGTTGAAAAATTCAATGGGTAGAATTTTGGATTATAGAAGATGTAAATGGAGGATTAATTATTTTGAAAGGATCTTCATCACCCTTTGATGGGGAAAGTAGGCCAACCTTTAGGTATAGATTAGGTAGATAATAATTTGCTCAATAGGAAAGCATTAGAGCCATATGGTTGTGCCTTGCATCTTTAGTTACCTTTAATATTTTAGAGTAGATAACCAAATTTGGTCTAATGAAGAAATGAGGGGAGTTATATGAAAAACCCTCTACCTCTAATAAAATATTTTTGATGAAAAGGTTATTTAATATGAAAATGTCTAAAAATGGTTATGTAGATAATCATTTGAATGATTTTAATATGGTTGTGAGTATGCTAACTTCTATTGGTATTAAATTTGAAGATGAAGTTAAGGCTTTATTGATTTTGTGCTCCTTCCCTAATAGTTGGGATAGCCTGGTTATGGTTGTGACTAATGTCATCCCTGTTAGGGGAAGTTTAAATTTTGAGGATGTTATAGGTGTGATTCTTAGCAAGGAAATGCAAAGGAAGAGCACTAGGGAATCATCTTTAGGGAATGCTTTGATGGTGGAGACTAGAGGGAGACAAAATGATAGAAGAAAAAGAAACCATGGAAAGTTAAAGTGTCAGGAAAGATCTAAATCTGGAGTTAAGATGGTGTGTTGGCACTGTGGGAAAAGTGGACACACAAAGAAGGAATGCTGGGAACTTTAGGACAAGAAGACCAAACATGAGGAGACCAAGGAGGGAAATATGAGAATAGGTACTTTTAGTAAAGATGCTTTAATTATTTCCTTAGATACTATTTCTAAATCTTAGGTATTAGATTTAGCAGCTTCTTTTCATGCCATCCCACATAGGCATCATTTTACTAATTATGTTCAAGGAGATTTTAGACATGTTTATCTTAGTGATGATGAATATGTAGTATAGTAAGGAAAGGTTATGCTTAGGTGAATATGTAGAATGAGAACACATGGCTACTAAAATATGTCAGACATGTCCCATAGTTAAGGTGGAATTTAATATCAATGGGGTAGTTAGACAGTGAGGGCTATTTGGTGATGTTTACAATAGACTCTTATAAAGTTACCAAGGGTACTCTTGTGGTTGTGAGAGGTAAGAAAATTGGCACTTTGTGTTTGATGTGTCGATCACTATAATTTAGTTACTAAAAATAGATATACAACTTTATGGCACTACAGGCTCGGTCATATGAGCCAAAAGGGCATGAATATCTTGAAAGACAAGTTGCCTAGATTGAAACAAGTTGATTTACACTTTTGTGATTATTATGTGTATAAGAAGTGTAAGTGAGTTAAGTTCCTAAGGGTTGGACCCACAAAGAAGGAGAATAATTTGGATTTGGTTTACTTGGATGTATGGGGGCTAGCTCAAGTATCTTATATTGGTGGTTCAAATTATTATGTTACATTTATTGATGATACAACTAGGAAAGTTTGGGTTTATTGCATTGAGAAGAAATCTAATATATTTGAAACATTTAAGAGATGGAAAGTTTTGGTTGAGAATGAAACAGGTCCCAAGTTGAAATGTCTTAGGTCGAATAATCGAGGTGAGTATAGTAGCAAAGAATTTGATGATTATTGTTCAAAAAATGGAATTCATATGCATAGGATGGTTTTAGGGACACCATAGGAGAATGGAGTGTTAGAGAAGATGAATAAGACAATCATGGAGTGTGTTAGGAGCATGAGGTTTCATGTAGGGTTACCCCTAATGTTTTGGGTAGAATCAGTTAGCATAATGATATATCTGATTAACAGAGAACCTTCAATGTCTTTGGATAGAGGCATACTTGAGGAAGCTTGGTCTGGTAAAAAAGCTAATTATTCTTTTCTTAGGGTCTTTGGATGTGAGGTATTTGTTCATGTTGCCAAGAAAGATAGGACCAAGTTAGAGGCTAAGTCTGGGAGATGCACCTTTATTGTTTATGGTGAGGATGACTTTGGTTTTCAGGTTTGGAGTCTTAAAGATAATAAAATATTCTAGTCTAGGGATGTTATCTTTAAATAAAAAATCATGTATAAGGATTAGTTTTAGGAACATGAACAAAAAGAGTACATAATTTTGGATGATATTATGAGTGGTAAGGTGTCTAGAGAGATAATTCAGGAACCTCCTACACATGAACCCTAAACTCTTATAGTAAGAATGTCATCTAGGGTAAGAAGAGCTCCTAAACATTTTTCCCCATATTTGAGTTATTTGTTACTTATTTATAGTGGAAAACCATAATGTTTTGAGGAAGAAATACAAGTGAATGCTAGGAATAAGTGGGAACAAGCCATGGAAGAGGAAAATAGTTCTGTCATAGAGAACCAGATGTGGGATTTGGTAAAACTACCCAAGGGCAAGAGATCATTATAAAAAAATTGGGTATATAAAATAAAAGAAGAGGATGGAGGAAGGAAAAGGTACAAGGCCTAGTTGGTGGTCAAGCTGTTTGCATAAAAGAAAGGTATATTTTTGATGAGATTTTTTCTCCTATTGTTAAGATGACTTCTATTAGAACTATGCTTGGTAGAGCTGTAGTAGAGGATTTGCACTTAAAATAATTAGATATTAAGACTACATTCCTTCATGGTGATTTGGAGGAGGAATTATATATGGAGCAATCACAAGGTTATGAGGTTAAAGGAAAGGAAAAATTGGTATGTAGACTAAAGAAGTGCTTGTATGGCTTGAAACAAGCTCCATGGTAATGGTATAAAAAGTTTGATAGTTTTATGTTCAAATAGGCTTACTCTAGATGTCATTCTAACCATTGCATGTATGTCAAGATATTTGAGGATGGTAATTATATTATCTTATGCTTGTATGTAGATGATATGTTGGTTGTAGGAAAGAACATACAACATATTCAAGTACTAAAGAAGTAGCTTGGTGATTCCTTTTCTATGAAGGATTTGGGTGAAATAAAATAAATCCTTGGTATGAGGATAACTTGGGATATGAAGGAGAAGAAGTTAATCTCATCCCAGGAAGAGTATGTGAAGAAATTTTTGGAGAGGTTTAATTGAAAGATGTTAAGCCAATTAGGACTCCTTTGGTAGGCCATTTTAGATTATCAAAGGAGTAGTGTCCCAAGATATAAGAATAAAAACTAAAGATGTCCAAGGTAACTTACTCATCAGTAGTTGGTAGCCTGATGTATGCTATGGTTCGTACTAGGCTAGCTATTACCCATGTAGTGGGAGTAGTAAGTAGTTACATGAGTAATCCAAGTTATGAGCACTGACAAGCAGTGAAGTGGATTATTTGATATTTGAGAGGAACCATGGGTATAACATTATATTTTGGTGGATCAGACACCACTTTATGTGGTTATGTGGACTTGGATATGGTTGGGTATGTTGATAGCAGGAGGAGTATGATAGGTTATGCATTTATTATTGGGGATATATTGGTTAGTTGGATTTCTTAGATACAAAAGGTTGTGGCTTTATCAACCACAGAGGTTGAGTATGTTGCTATACTATAGAGGCTATCAAGGAGATGATTTGGATACAATAGTTACTTAATGAGTTGGGGCATAATCAAGAAGTTAGGGGATTACACAGTGATAGTTAGAGTGTTATACATTTAGCCAAGAACTCCACTTTCCACTCAAGGATGAAGCACATATAGTAGGAGTATCATTTCATTAGGATAGATTTTGAGGAAAACATGGTGAAGCTAGAAAAGATACATATAAGCTATAATCCTATGGATATGATGACCAAGGTAGTCACATTGGAGAAGTTGAGGTTATGTTCAACTTTGGTTGGTCTTCATGAAGATCATGGAGGAGTGTTAAATTTTTTTCAAGGAGAAATGAATGCCAAGTAGGAGATTGTTGAATGTGGAGCTCGTTTCAACACCCCTAAGGTAAAAATAAAATTACCAGGGCAATTTCAACATGCAATTTTTCCTTTCACAAATGGTGGGGCATATTTTTGAGTATGCCAACAACTTCCCACATTTTTTTCATGTTTTATGGAGAAGTGGGTAAGGTGTTGAGAGAATCAGGGGATTATGTTTGTCTTGGGTGGTTTTAACCTCCCTTATTTGGTGGGGATATGGTTATCTCCATGGTATGGTGAATTTTTCAATGGCTTTTAGAAATTATAAATAGGGGTGAGGGAAAACACATTATGCATTGCATTTTACATCTCATTTTGAGCTTTGTATTCTCTCTTCAGTCGATGTGATTGGGTTTGAGGTGTAGCTTAGCATCTCAAGAATTCTAGTGTGAATTTAGGTTGGATAAAATTATCTTTGTGAAAGGTTTCTTATTGAGAGCTGTCTTATACTCTTGTTTATAATATTATAGAGACATTATTGGTAGACATATCCCATATTGGGTGAACCACGTTATATCAATGTTATGTGTGTATTTTCTTAGATCTAAATTTTCTTTCATATGTCTCTACTACTATGATTTTGAGGAATGAATTCCATGTTGTATGTTATTGCATAATTAATCACTTATCCTAACACCCTTATCCACCTTCTACTTACATGCTAATTATTATATGATATGTAATATTATTTCTATATCATCACCTTGAACAAGATTATACTTCCTCCTATTTTAGTATCTCTACTTTGGGTAGGATAAATCATTACCTTAATATCTACATGTTAGCTAAATGAGGTGGCCACTTCAAGAGGAATACTGATAGGGAATTTTTCTTGAGTCCTCTTTCATATTAGTGGTTAGGGGATGAATATACTAGACCATACAAATGGTTTCATTTGAGTCTAAATACTAAAGGGTTTACCTCAACTCTTTAGTGAGTTTACTATACTCATATATATTCTCCCAAAATTTGACCATCTTTTTAATAGGGTTGTCTATATTAGATAGTGCTCACACATAAGATGGATCTTAGTCTCTTTTTTAATTTTCAAACTCTAGAAATATACTCCATATCAATCTTTTCTCATGAAATTAATCAAATTATAAACAATTCCTCATTAAATCTTGTCACTCATTGTATTCAAATTCATAGCCACTTTTACTCTTAATGGAAATTTTTATTCTAATTCTCTGATAAACATTTCAACTCTTTAAAAAATAATTACCATATTTAAATAATGTGGACCACCATAAGTTTAATTGGAACATATTTATTACTATTGTATTGTCAACAAAGTGACCTCTTATCACCCCCTCATATATCTCCTTGAGCACCATTGATCTCTTGGTCTCAAATATTGTTCTTCTCAACAAATCATCCCTTTTTAACTTATACAAAAATTTATGAATGATAATAAAATGAATGAATCTTACCAAAAATTGTTATTTATCCTTAGAAAAATAATGGGATGGTATTTATCTTATCTTATAAAATGTTTAAATATTATACAAATACTTTGAAATCTCTTTGACCTAAATATGTGTACACTGGGAAATAATTATTCCATATCTTGAGGTTCTTATCTAATATTCACTCTACTTAGAATACTACATCCCACATTTTCCTTACATGGCTGATTTTTTTTTAAAATTGATATTCCTAAAATAGTATAAGTTATCTTTGAGATTTTCTTCCCAATAACATATTATTCACCAAGTATTTTAGGTCTTGCTGATTTGTGTAAAAAAAAGGGGAGTTATTAACAAATAGTGTATAAATTTTTGATGAGCCTACACCATTTCCACCACATCTCTCATTATTGTGGTGTGATTCCTAGCTACTATTGATAGCTTGTGTCTTATGAAACTAATGGGACGATTATGTTTCCTTCTTCAGGTTATGCAAGAAATACTCATATAGTGTTCCACATGCATCAACATTAACATAAAATGCTTTAGACCAATTTGGAAATACAATAACAAGTTTTGAAATAATCTTCTCCTTCAATGTTATGAATATATCTTAGAATTCATGGGTCCATATACATCTCTATTCTCTATATATTTTATTTATTTTGGTGTAAAAATAAATGCATACCCTATGTTAACAATTATATAGAACTCCATGTGAAAAATAAATGTCCTCACCTCACTTGAATTAGATGGTGGCTTCAAATTCTTGAAACTATTGTAACCTTTATTTGATTTTCTAGGATGCCTTCACTATAGATTACTTATCTTAATAATACCTCAAATAAATTAAATAAAAGACACTTCTTGATAATCAAAGTAATTCTCATTTGTATACATATTTAAAACATTAATGTTAAATTTAAAAAGTGATCCTTTAATAATATAAAAATGGCCTAATATTTGAGATATAATTCAAGGATATCATGAATGAATTCCCTCAAGGCTATTACAACCATCTGTGAATATGCTGTCAGAGCATTTTCAAGCCCATAAGGCATATATTTGTATGCAAATTATATCCACCTTATTGTGTAAGTGGTTTTTGAATGTTCTTATTTTATAATTGGAAGTTGGTTGTATCCAATGAATCCATCCATGAAAAAACATAATTCAATACCTTTAATAGCCCCCAAATTTTCATCAATAAATGAAGGTGGGAATAGATTATTGGTAAAAGCCTCTTTCAAGGCTTGAAAGTTTCCATTGACCTGAATATTCCCTATTTTTTAGATTGAACTATCTTAGAACCCACCCAAATGGAAGTTTCCATGCATAATATTATCCCAGATTAAATCATCTTATCGAATTCTCTTTTGACTTTGAGTTTCATATCAAGGTTAAGTCTATAAGGCCTTTACCAAACAAGTTAGACTCCTTCCTCCAAATTTATTTTCATAGATCCTAAAGAAGTATCTACACCCTAAATATCAATAAATTTTATGGAGAATAAATAAAAATAACTCTCAAGACCTACACTATTTAAATACCTCTTGTTCACTTTAATAGTCACCTATAATTCCATTTTAGGAGAATCCCCATTTCCTATGTTGACTTGTTGTGTATTGAGTCATTATCTATGCATTTTATCTTCTCGTATATATATATATAATATTCCATTATTATTCATGGACATATATATTGAGGTTATGCATACCCTTATCCTCAATCAATTCTTCATTATTTTCTTTACATTTTCTTTCCTTCATAGTATTTTCCTTGTTCCATTCAACTTATTCTGCCATTGTAGAACTATAGGGGTTTTCATATTCTACTACTTTTTGTTTGTCATCAAACATGTAATTAATAAAAAAAATGTATGTCATATTTCATGCCTTCACAAATTCATCTTTATGCATCTAGTTATTTCCATTCACTAATTATATTCTCTATGTCAATTTCTCAATCTATCTCTAATTATGGATAATCATCTTCTTCAGCTTGTTGGTCTTTGAAATCCTCTTTTAGATAAAGTTTTAAAATACTTTTCCAAAGGCTCTTCTCCTCATAAAAATCATCTCAAAGATTCCCCTTTCTCTTTATTGATATTCATCAATTTATTCATTTTTATATTCTTTCCACAAAATTATAGATATATTCTACAAAGTATTATTGACTAAAGGAGTTTTGATAAAAAATAAATAAAATTATTTGCAATCTCATATTGTAAATGCCCTAATGTATTTTTTCTCTTCTCTTATAATTTGATATTTTCCACAATAATGATATATATCTCCATAAAATGTGAAAAAAGGAGAGGGGAATAAGTAGTTGGGTCAAGTCACCATAAAAGTTTTGTAACTACATTTCTTGCATGCTAAAATCAAATCCCACTTGGTTTTTATGTAGTGTGAATGGAAGAGTTAGAGAATAAGATTCACATTATCTCCCTAGCATGTAATGTACCCTAAATGACATTTACTTGTGTATTTATTTTGGTATAATATGTTAATGGTTATTTGATACAAGTCCTCAAGCATAGATCTATCAATATGTAGTGTGCTTAGACTAAAATTCCATGGGAATTCTTATTGATCCTTCTTATTAAAATGATCTTAGGTGATTTTTATATATAAACGTCAAGGATTTGAATAGGTACTTATTAGAACACAACATACAACAAAAAAACAATTTATAAGTAAAAAATAGGGTCCAAACATCAAGGAAACACACACAAGGGTAGAGGGGCCCAAAAAATAGAAAAACAAACATTTGTAGCCTCATTAATTGTGTTTAAAGCACGATTGGCCAGATTGAGGATTTTATCTAGGTAGGAAAAAAGAGAGAAGAAGAAGACCAAAAGGAAAGAGGAGACCTCTAAGCTAAAAAAAAATTAGAAACTAAGAGAGGAGAGAGATGAGACCACCCAAAGACGAAGAAAGAGAGGAAGAAGACACAAAACAACATAAATAACAACCAATTTAAAACTAGTGATCCATATGCATATATCCACACTAAAACATTATAATAATAAGGCTTGTACAAAAACTAGGTGTCTACATAATTCCTCTACTTTGATGTGTGGTGAGTGATATATGCATGTGTCAAAATAAAATGATACATGATTAAAGCATGTGTAGACACCTAAATTCCACTAAATTTAGTGTCATAATTAAAATTTCTTAATATTGACACTTTAACTCAACCACCACCATAAATTCAAATTATATCCTAACATCATTTCCATCCATTTTTTGAATAATTAATCAACCCATATCAATTTATTAATCATGCACACATAATTCTTCAAAATTAATTAAAAGTTGAAATTTACACCTCATCCATACATCTTCCACACTTCTCTCAACCAAGTGTTGATTCATTCAACCACCTCCTTAAATTCCTCAACTAATTGTTGAGTCACCATTGAACATTTAAACTACCTTGATGAATCATCCAACTACCTTGACTCATTCCTAAGACATTTTTAGCTACCAACTAACTTTTCTCATTTTTCTCACACACATGAGGCATTAGTCATCATCCATTGAGATGATCACTCAAATCTGACTATGAATAATTATCAAGATCCAATAAATCCATATTTATCCCAACTGTCCATTTTCTCCCCTGAAATTCTATAAATGGAAGTGTAGTCCTTCATTTTCATCATCCACTTTCAATCTATCAAATTGCTATCAAATTTATCCTATACAGCCATTAATAAATTAAGAGCATACATCCATATGATGCCTAATTTACATTTTTTGGAGAATGAATTGAGCACCCACATTTCAAAAAGCAAGAGTAAATTAAAAGTCAAAATGGAAAAGGAGATGATGTATTCTACATAGTTTTGTTAGTATTTCTATGTTTATATTTCTTTTGTTATATTATCTCTATCAAAGGTTTAGTTTGGAATTAGAATAACATTTGTTTGCATGCCATTTGTAGTTTAGTTTAGATTCTAAATTTTAGCTATCACATTTTGGCATGTCCGGTGGGATTTTCCCATATCTTGTTCACCATAATTCCATTCTTTAGGATTTTTCAATCATTTCTATATTTTTTCAAGGTGCATTGCTAATTAATCTTGGATTGTTTTTTTATACAAATTTTAGGTGCCTTTTTAGAATTTTCCATGTGGTTGTACGTGTCCTTATGTAATGGTAGTTTTATCCTACCATAGAATGAGTTTTCAAAACATTTCGACAGTTTTGAATAAAAGTTTTATAGTTTTTTTCTTAGTGTTTTTTTTGGGTTTTTCTTAATTGTTTTTTGTTTTCTATTTGAAATTTCTAGATTTCTTTGCATGTTGATGTATTGTATTCATCATTATAATGTTGTGTTTTTCTATTATATATTTTTTATTTTTATAGAACAATGGTTTCATAACATCTATCGATATTTCAACCATATGGAACAACAGGTTTGTAGAACATTTTGGCAATTTTAGTGCACATTGTAATACAAATTTTAAACTATTTGACAATTTTGTAGGCCTAAGCAGTGATTTTGTTTTTGATGATTTTATGATTATATTTTTACTAAATTTTCTCTATTATTTTTGTTTTTTTTTGGTTTTTCAGGTTTCTAACATTTTTCTTTTCCTAATTTCTCTATTTCTAAATTGCATTTTTTATGTTTTTCCTATATCTACAGATGAATGATTTTGTCACATAAAATGGTCATTTTGTGCAACTTTTCTATGAATTCTTTGATGAAAACTAAGATTTTGGTAAAAATTTTAGTGGGTTTGTTCAATATTTCAACATTTTTGAATAACATTTCAATGGTTTTTTCTTTGTTTTCTATGTTTTCTTGACTTTACTTACATTTCGGTCATTTTTTATTTTATGTACAATAGCCATTTCATTATATAAAGTTAGTTTTTTGGCTTTATCTATATTTTTTTCTATCATTTTGGCTAACATGAAGGTTTTTTGAGTTACGCACCTCTCCACAAAAAATCTATTAATAGTTTTTTTTGTAGGGAAGCTTATCAAAGAATGAAAAGCTAAACCAAAAAGAAATTATTTCTTTATTTACTTATTTTTGGCTAATCTTTTGATTATTTCAAGTTTTTATTTATTTCAAGTAGTAATTAGTTCACATTTACTTTTATTATAAATCTTGCTTGTTTGTGTCAAAAAAGTTTGTGTATTCTCTTTCCTTGGCATCACATTGGTTACGATACTTAGAAATAAAAAATAACATTTGTGATTTTATATTACCTAGATTGTACTTACATATGTTCTTTCTTTAGCATCACATTAGTGATGATACATACTCTATTTATTTTTATTTTTTAAGGTATCTTTTGACCATGTATTTCATCACCATACAATAGGCTAAACCTTGTGTACTAGTAGGGTATAAAAATTGAGGATCCATTATTTCAATTCTATAAGAGGTTGTGTATTTTAAGCACTCTATGATGTGTGGGGGTTCATCCTCTAATAGTTAGGGTTTCAACAACAACATCAAAGTTTTATTTTTCTGATGCCGATCTACTAAAATCTTATGGTTGGGTTGGGAACATAAGGACTAAACATTTTTTTGTGTCTATTAAATTAACTTCTTCCACAGTCTTAGGCATCAATGAACTAAAATTTATATATAGGAACACTCTTTATAAATACTTGTATAAACCTTAATACTTAAGTAAGTTATTCAATCATTTGAATTATAGTGCACAGGCAAGTGGTTAGATTCAGTTTGTTACTCTCAACTTACCCCCAAAACTGAGTAAAGTGGGATATGAATATGATTCTACCTCCATAGTTAGTGATTTGAAACATTGAACCGACACTTATAAATGGGTGGGCTAGTATATATGAGAGCCTACAATTCATTCAATTCTATTTATCTATATTTTATCATTTTATGTGACTTGTATGTTTCTATTTAGTTAAAGTAGAAATTGTATACACATAATATTTTTAAACTTTATAATTTATTGGTGCTTTCTCTTTGTAGGAACATTTCAAGTTTTGATCTCTCTGAGTGCATGCCTTTTAGGGTGCACTGAGAAAGGGGTGGGAAGATGATTAATGCTTTTCAAGATTGTTTTTCAACTCTATCATTACCTAAACCTAATACAAATCCTGCTTATGCAACTCCTCAAATAAACCAAATCCCCTTTACACATTTACCTAATAAATTATCCTTTAAAATATCCACTAACTAATCAAACACCCTATTTTCCTACTAAATTAGCTAAGATGATCCTATTATAAAATATTAAGCACATGTTATGGAACTAAATCAACCTGACCAACTTAGTTTGAGGCCTAACACTAACTTTTTCTAATAAACTAGATCGAATTGATCAATCTTGTTGGCTAAAATTTTATAAAGGGTTAAGATTTATCTATTATTATAAATACAAGGATAATTTCAATCTAATAGAGAGGAACATTCATATTCACATCATTACAGTTCATAATTTTGTTAAATATGCATTTGAAGGAGCCATTGCTTAGGGTTTGCCTTGGAGAGAAGATTACTTATCTTGTGAGAAGTTTTTGATGCAAAGTAAGAGTATTTTAATCTAGATCTGATTTCTATAGTGTGATCCTTACAAATCCACAACAACCTATTATAAATCAACATTAGCCAAGGGAGAGATTGAGACTTGATAGGTTCACCAAAGGTAAGTATTCATTACTTGTACTATTTCATTTGATAGATAGATATTGTATAAGTAATATGTGTCAAATGTATAATTCTTTGTTTAGATTGCCTCTATGTGTAAACTTAGCTTTGCTTTCCATATTCCACTTTAGGTGATCTAGGCTCCCATTTGCCTACCATGATCCCTTGATTATTTGTTTATGTGTAATCATACCCATTTGTGCTACAAAATTTAGTGAGCACTAGATTAGTTTTATTTTAAGTACTTAAGCCTAGTTAGGTTTATTACATAGTATCATTTGGTTAGAGGTTTTAGAATATATCATTTGGTGTTGTGTGGTAAGACATCTCCTTGTTAGGTTTAAAAAATCCAATTAGATAATGATCTTAATATAAATAGCATTGCAATAGATGTTAGTTTATTACCTTATCTAATCTTTGATTTTACTAAGTTAGATAAGTTATAGATATATCTTAATTTGTTGCATAAATTCTAGTGAACTTGACATGAATCTAACCCTTGTATTTTTAAATTTTCATTTAAAATCAACTAGATTGGGTTGGCTGATCTACACTTAACCTCTGTCTACAGATTATGGATCCAAAATCAACTAGGTCATGTTGGTCAACCCTCTTTTATCCTTTGTTTGCAAGTTTTCTTTTTTGTAGTCAACTAGATTGGGTTGTTTGATCTAGTATTTTTATCTATTTGCATCTAAAATCAACTAGATCCAAATATTTGATCTAGTTTTATCCTTCAACTTTTAGGGTTTCATTTATAAAAAAATAATTAGCACTAGTCGACTCAATCTTTTTTCCTATTTTTTAGATTTTCACTTATAATCAACTAGATCAAGCTGGTTGATCTAGTTCAATTTAATAGTTTTTGTCTTTTAGCTTTCAACAATATAGATCATTCTAGTCAATATAATTTCATTTTAACATTTTAAATTTTTAATTATCTATAGACTAAATTGATGATCCTATTTAATCTCTATGTTTTTTTCAAAATTTTGCCTCTACAGGACTTAATCAGGTCTGGATAATATAGTCAACAATAAGATTTTTAACATGGTTGTTGACCTAGTTATATTTTTTAGGTTCACTCTAAACAAGATTAGTATTTATATTTTTATCAATTGTTTCAATTTGCCATTTCTATCTTTTAGCAAAATTATTTGGTATTTCAATTTCTAGACTATCTTTACCAATTTTTTAGTTATGTAAAACTGTATCAAATAGTCAACTAAGTCAACATGGATGATTTAGTTGTGTATGTATTCTCTACTAAAAAAACTAAGTTGACCTATCTAACCATGTTTATTTTTGGCTTGTTTTTACATTAGACTAGATTGGCCTACCCGACTATGTTCTATTCTATTTACTAACTAGATCAACCTAACCGATCTTGTTCTATGTCTTTCATTTTTAGCATAAGTAGGTAAATTCACTTTAATTTATTAATAACTAATCTCACATTTAATTTGAAAAGAGTTGGATACTTTTTTGTTTAATTTTTGAAATTATAAATGGGTTTTTGACTATCAATTTTTGCCTTTATTTTCACTTTGTCTTGATTTATCTAAAAACTGTGTATCAATAGTTTTAAAACTACTTAGATACTATCATAAATGGCTACATGATATTTGATTTATGGTAATTTTCTATTGTTTAAAAATATCATGGTGTGAGGGGCTTGACCCAATACTTATATCCATAGTATAGAGTTAAACACAGTCTTTAGTTTCTATGTACCTCATAGTATTTTGGAAACACCTAAGATTCCCCTTTTAATTGAACCTTAGGAATATATCCATCTATTTATTTTTTGGTGCATTTATTAATGGTTAGCACTGATAAGTTACTTCTAAATTACACTTGAAATAAGGTTTAGTCAAATATGGGAATGAGCCTTCCTTCATAGTTAGCCCTCTAAAACATTGGGTTGTCACTATCTAATGGACAAGTATCTTTAAAAGCCTACAAATAAGGCAAAAAAATTTAGTATAGATTATTGATATTTTTAGATAGATTATTAGCATTAGTAGTTATAAAATTAATTTTTTTCTTGCTACTTTATATTCTTTATTGTATTGCAGATTGTATTAACCAATGTTAATACAATTCTATGTTGTGTTAGTTGTGTATTTTGTCTGCTTTATTGCTACCTTAAAACTGCATAGTTAAAATTATTGTTAATTTTTTTTCTAGATTCAACTGAATTAACCAATATGAATTAGTATAATTTTATATTTTCCCACATGTATAACTAAGTTGATCAACTCAACTTAGTAGTCTATCCAACTCTGTATTTTCCTACATGTACAACTAAGTCGACCAGCTCAATTTAATACCATGTCTAACTCTACATTTTCATACATGTACAATTAAGTCAACTATCTTGACTTAGTAGGATTTCAAAAACCTCATTATTTTCCCATCTCATAACTAAGTTGACCAACTCAACTTAGTTATCTATCCAAACTTTTTTTTTGGCTTGAGAAACTAAATTGACCAACTTAACTTAACAATCTTTCCAGACTATTACCTTTTCCCTATCTACAAAACTAAGTTGACCAACTTGAATTAGTAGTCTATCCAAATTTTGTTTGTTCTTACATATAAAACTAAGTCAACTAGATTAACTTAATAGGTTTCTATATTTCTACTTCTATATTCAATTTTCACCATGTAGTACATTTTTTATGAAAGTGAAATATAAAATCAAAAAAATATGATGACTTTAAATAACCCCCATAAGCATCCTAATTATTGCCTTCCCTATACTTCCATATAAAATATAGATGTTAGTAATGTCCATGTGGTCACTAGAACCAAAAATTATGGGTCACCTCCTCCCAAAACTTTGAATCCACTTAATTATCCTCCAAAAATTCCTATTATCAAGGATGAAAGTGATCTTGAATATACTAATAAAATGATACTCTTTGCTAATGAAAACCCCAAACATTAAGGAATGGATCCCATAAATCATCTACAATCCCATGATGGGATCTTACCTTGACTTTCCACCTTTGCCTATGCATAATTTATCTACAGGCCTTGGGGCAAGTCACCCTATGACTTCTTCCATGACTTTTTCTTCTTTAATATCCTCTTTTTCTTCCATGCCTTCAAATTTATCTACTACTTCTTATTCAACCTTGCTTAGTATATAAAATATTATGGCTAGGTTTTCCTCAAGCATGCCCACTCAAAGTTCCCATGTTTATACTCAAGTCAATGCTACCTTTACTTCATCCCAAATTGCTTCTACTAATCAAGCCACTATCAAGACTAATCAAATTTTATTACAAGCCATGAACCAAATGGCCACTTTTCAAACTATTAGTATAAATAAAATGATAAAAATGTAAAACCAACTTTTTAAATTACAAAATCATCCTCAACCTACTCAATGGGGAGTGCAAAATATTAATGTCACCCCCCACCCTGCCTCCCCAAGAGATGCACAAGATAACATTATACCTCAACTTCCAATTCTCAAAAAGACTATAAAACATATAAAAAATTAACCTTTAGACCCTTATATTACAAACATTGACATATGTGGTATTATTCCTACTATCACTTATAATGGTTCCATTGATCCTGCTTTGCACTTACAGGATTTTGAAAACTTATACAAAGATTGGACTAAACTCAATACCTTTGCAGGTGATGATTTTGATTGGTATAATCAACTCAAATCTTATATTATATCTAGTTGAGAAGTTTTATTTAATTCATTAGTGAAATAATTTCAAACCAATGACCTTGAAAATAACATCAAATATATGTAATCATTCAAATATATTTATTAAGTCTTTAACATTGTTTTCTTGTTTCTTTGATTTTCCAAAAATATCATCAAAATAATATTAAACAATATTGTGCATGTAATCACAAAAAATATGATTCATAGTGATGTATAGGTATGGGGATAAGTCTCCAATATCATCACCTTCTGATTCCCAACCCAACTGATCTCATGCACTTGATGGTTTGATCTTAATTGTTTGTTAATCTAGTTACACTCTCTCTAAATCATAGTGCTTGTCACCTTGATTGAATTGAATATGATCCTTGAGGTTGTTTTTATATTATTATGTTTTTCACTTGATAATCACATTATATATTTACCTCTTACCATTCATCTTACTCACAAACTATCCCTCAATCACTTACTAGCTTCTTCCCAGGCACCATCTTTTAGGTTTTAAGGATTTAAACTTGATTTGGGTTTCAAGGGTTCAATAAAAATGTTTGAATGGTCTTTAAAACTTAAAACATACCTGTACTAACCACTTTTAAGTACTCAGATTGACCTCACCTTTATTTTTAATGCACAAGACTCTTAATGTTTAGACAAGGTTTGTAGCCTACCTTAAGCAGTTACTCTTTTATTTAAAAAACAAGGCACTTTTTCCAAAGATTAATCACATTTATAGGCCTCTTTTATCCTTTTTGATTTTTTTTTAAAGTTTCATTCCTTCACTCATCTTCTAGCTACCACTTCCTTTGTAAAATAACCCTTCTTTTAGGCCTTATTAGCCCTATTTGCTACTCAACTATTCAAATCCGTACATGTACAGTCCCAACAACTATAAAATATTTTCCAATATTTAGATAAAATATAATTATTCTATATTACAAAAAATTAGCAATATTGGAGGGTTAAATCTCTTTATATTAACTAAACCTTAAACCTAGGGTTTCTCGACCCCTATATAAGCCGAGAGTCTATAAAATTCAATATCTTTAGTTGAAAAACGTTTCAAAGGTTTAAAAATCATCCCTTAGGTCTATTTAGACCTAAAAAAACCTTTACAAATAGTTTATAGACTTATCTCAACTTGTGTGAGCTTGTATTATTCAATTTGTAGGAAACTGAGTACACTCATATGATTGTTATAGGCAAAATAGGTTCCCAAAGAATAATGTTTTGATTTTTGGTTTCCCTTACAAGGTTATGAAACTTTGAATGGGTCTATGGAATGTATGTCAATATTTCTCAATTATTTATATCCTCTTCTTTCAAGTTTTCTTGACTTAACTACTACAAGTTTCACAATTCTGAGTCTTGTCAAAAGACTGAATCACAATTTATGGGGACTGTATATCATCATGAATCTCTAAACTATGTAAAATGACTAGTTTAAATACTTATAAGATTTGAAACCTTTCAATACTCATCAACCAATCCTTACAAATCACTTCTTTTTTCATCTTTCCAACTTCTTACTCCTATTCAAATAAACAAGGGTTTTATACCTATGAAATAGGGCATACTTGTAGTTTATTGGCATGATGATTTTCCTCTAAAGAGTTCACAACTTCTTAGGGGAATTAATCTAAATAATTTCTCACATTACCTATCAACATCCTTTACCCCAAAAAAATCGTTCACACTTTGCCTTCATTCTTTGATACCTTGCAACTAAACTATAGACTATGTAACCACAAAATCCTCCTTCAAATATGACTGTGTGTTGAAGTTTTACAATATTTGACTAATGTTTCATCTCATGAATAGTTTTAAAACCATTGATCTCACTTTAAAACCTTTCTCTTAACATGATATGGTCTGGGTCTAAAGAAACAAACATATACTTTCATTCTTGACTCATACAAAATAGGGCACATGACACAATTTCCTTTTACTTGGATTTCCTTCAATTTTCAATGTTACTATGACCATTAAGGGATATTTAGGGTTAGTATCCTATATAAAAAACACCATAAAATAAGAAGATTTATCACTCTATACACTTCATACATTGGTTTAACCTTTTCTTCTCTGACTGTGTTCTACAGTCTAGTTGTCTAAACCTACAGTCTTTATCCAACCTACAACTTAACATAATCATGATTGTGGCTTCAAAAACCTTACAATAATAAATTGAGATCTATAACCATCATAATCTTATTATAGAGAACAAATTACAAACAAAAACAAGTTATTCATTCATTTGATCATTCTACATTACATTTTGGACCTTGATACTAGGGCTTATCAATCTTTTGAGGATCTTGTACCATCTTCCACTCTTATATCCTCATTCCCTATACCATATCTATTTATAATGACTCTTAATTTTCATTTTCAATGTAGGATTCCAAGTAGTTACAATAACTTACTTTTTCATAACTCACCCTCAACGTACAAGGGTGACTTACACTTGCTCATATGACTCGATTTAGGCCCTATACATGAAATACATTAAAACCTCTTCCTTATGACTTAAATGAACCTCCTAAACCAATTTTTCTCAACCAAACACTTTAACATACAAAATGACCCTCTTAGACTCTATTTTAATATTTAAAATTTTAAATTCTTATTTTTGGAGGGAAAACTCCTAGAAGTCCTATAACACATATTAAAGGACCCCAATGGATTCTAAGACCACAAACAGACCTAATAAGGTCCCTCAAACACCTTGACATTGAACTTTTACCAAAATTGACCTCCTATATACTAAAACACAAAAATGATGTTTTCTTGCCTTGATGTTCCTACATCATACTCCCCAAGAGGGAGAAAAAATGAGCCTCCATATTTCTTTCTTTCCTTCTAATATATACTTTGAGGGTCCTTCATACTTGCTTAACTACTGTTTATCTTGTCTGGTTCCTTTTTCCTTGCCAAACTATTGTTTATCCTCATCTTGGTCTTGTCTAACTTCCTTGTCCATGCATCTTCTATCCCTATGAATTGTTCCAAATGCTATAGACTCTTGTTTTCTACACCTTCCACCTTTTATAAGTCATTTTGAATTTTCTTGTACTCAACTACCACCATTTGGTGTTCATTATTCTTCCTTATGCTTGTTACATGACTTATTTCCTCATTATTTTCACTTGATTCTTGATTGTCCAGTGTTTCTTTATTTTTATTCATGCTATCATCCTCTTCATTAGGCTCTAATGACCTATTTATCATGTCAACCTTTATCATTTTCCCCATTTGACTTTATCTTACTTCCTCTACTTCAAACTTCTTGACATTTTGATGCCTTTTCCCATCATCTTTTTCATTATGCAAGAGAAAATTCTTATTATTTTCATCCTCACCATAGCACATTATTATTTGACCAATATTTGGCCTCCCATATGCATCTTTATAAAATGTAAATTTAGATTGTGCTTGACCCATGAAATATTTCACCTTATTTGCTTATTCATAGTCTATTTGCTTGCTAACTAACTTGCTTGTTTGCATCCTTGTTTGTACAACTTCTTATGCATCTCTTTGCTGATCCTTATTTGTCCTTTCCTTAATATTTTCCTATTTTAAATAATCTTATTTCAGCCACTTGGATGGACTGAACATGTCCTTTATCATCTTCAACTCTTATTGCAACTTGAATGCATTTGTTTCTTCAAACTCCTCATCAAACCTTGGCTCACATTACTCTTCCTTGTCTTGGGTAGCTTGTTATTTATCTTCTCCTTGGACTCCCTCATTTTTGAGATTCATGTCAATATCCTCATGCTATATACCTTTATTTTCAAGCACTCCTTGAGGTGCTTCATCCTCATCTTGCTTTGCCATACGCTCACTCATCAATCTAACAATTTTCATATACAATATATCTTCATCATTAGAATCGAATTCACTTATGTCATCATATACAACATTGGAAAACAATTATAAAAAACACATATCTTCTTTTATGCATTCATTGGCTTGTATACATGTCTTTACCTTCACTTCCTTGGTTTGATTTACTTGTACCATCTCTCTCATTCACTTTGTGGGCTTGCCATATTCCTCAATTTATATGCTTGCTTGGAGTACACTTACATTATGTTATTCTTGTTCTCTTTCCATGTTATTTTCCACCTAATTTATACCTTGTGCTTTCTTGGACTTCCACTTGCTTCTCATTTCACCTCTTTCATGCCTCATGCCTTTTTTCTCTACCATGCCAACTTGGTACACTTTGTCATTTGTGCTTTGTCTCCACACTTGTGCTTATTTTTCACCTATGCCTTTTCCTTGTTTAACCTTTTGTTTGAGGTTCATCTCCTTCTTCTCATCACATGTTTATTTTAGCCACACTTATGCCATACATATTCATGCCCTTGTTCTTCTTTTGAGGGTTGCATTTTATCATGCTATCTCTCAACCTGCATATCATCTTTCTCTTCTTCATAAATGCAATCAAAATCAACATTTAGACATTCATTTACCTGTAAAGGCAACTGATGCAAGATTGTCTCTTCATTCATGTCTTTTTGGGTAACCTTCATGTCTTCTTTACATGTTTCTTCTCTTGTTTTAGATGCTAGGCTTGGAAATGTATCATAATATTCCTCTTTCTCTTCATCTTATACATGTGATATGCCTTCAATATCCTTCACTTTATCTTTTTCAATAGGTTCTTTTTTTTTTGTCATCCTCTTTCCACTTGATGGGTGACATTCTTGGCCCATATTTCATCAAATTTGAGGCCTCATGCTTGTCCTTCACCATACTTGTCTTCATATCTGAAAACACAAACTTAAAAGCATTGTTAGCATATAAAATGAGAGACCACATAATCTCTTTAAATGTCTTTGCCATAGACATTCTCCATCTTCTCTTGTCTTCACCCTCATGTGCTCTTCTTGGAACTTCCTTATTATTCTTGTTATATTAAATGAGAACTCTCTTCTCTATCTCTCTATTTTATTTCTCACTTGGAAACATATCTCTTATCATGCCTCTTTAGGTTTCCCCCTCTTTCTTCTTCTCATCTTTCAAGACACTCTTCTTGTGCCTTCTTCTTCTCACAAGTGACTCTAGTGGCCACTTTAATCTCCTTTTCACATTTCATCTAGTCCATTAGATTTATTTTTCTTTTATGAGCTAGATCATGAGCTCTATCCTCTCTATACCTTTCCCCAATTCTCTTATGTCTTCCACTTCTCTTTCTATGTCCATCTTCTCCATCCTCTTTTATTTCTAAGCCTGTTTAGACCTTTCTATTAGCAATTCTATCAATATTGAATCTTAGATCTCTTTTGGACCTTTCCTCTTCCTTTTTATTCTATTTAAAAACTCTTATTATCCTTCTTGACTCTATTTTTGAGTCTTCTTTCTTCCCTCTTTTCTCTTGGAGCTTCAATGCTCTCTTTTCCTCTCTCTTTTCTAGTCTTCTCTTGACTAGTTTCTTGTCCTTCTCAAAGGACTTTGGGGATTTTTATTTTATTCTAAATATAATATTCCTCTATTTTTACCTTATTAGATAAGACCTGTAACCTTTTTCTCCCTCAATACCCTACAAGATTACTTCTCATGCATACCTTATGGCATTATGCATTTAACTCAAATCAATAAGTTGTATTGAAATCAAAACACAATTTTACCCAAGATTATCTTGTCTTATTCTAATAAAAAATGATGTATATGTATGGGGAAAAGTCTCAAATATTACCACCTTATGATTCCCAATCCAATTTATCTCATGCACTTGATGGTTTGATCTTGATTGTCCCTATTATGCTATTTGCACTCTCTCTAAATCACAGTGTTTATGACCTTGCTTGAATGGAATCATCTCCTTGAGGTGGGTTTTATATTATAATATCTTTCACTTGATAATCAAATTATATATATGCCAAATACCATTCACCTTACTCACAAACTATCCCTTAATTCCTTACTAGCTTTTTCCCAGGTACCACTTTTTTGGTTTTAAGGATCTAAACTTGCTTTGGGTTTCAAGGGTTAATTTTTTTTTTGAATAGTATTGAAAAATGAAAAAATACCTTCACTAACCCATTTCAAGTACCCATACTAACCTCACCTTTCTTTTTAATGCACAAGACCCTCAATGTCTAGACAATGCTTATAGCCTACCTTAAGCAATTACTCTTTTATTTAAACAAACAAAGCATTATTTCCAAGTATTAATCACATTTATAGGCATATTTTATCCTATTTTATATGTTTATAAAGTTTCATGCCTTCACTCCTCTTTTAGATACCACTTCCTTTGTAAAATAATCCTTCTTTTAGGCCTTATTAGCCCTATTTTCCACTCAACTATTCAAATCCATACATGTACAGTCCATAAAACTATGAAATCTTTTCCATTACTAGATAATATAATTATTATAGATTAAAAAATTATCAATATTGGAGGGTTAAATCTCTTTATATTAACTAAACCCTAAACCTAGGGTTTCTTGACCCCTTTATAGGTTGAGAGACAATAAAATTTAATATCTTTATTTACAAAAAATTTGAAATGTTAAAAATTACTCCCTCGGGTCTATTTAAACCTCACATGACCTTTCCAAATAGTTTAGACACTTATATCAACCTGTGTGAGCTTGTATTATTTAATTTATAGGAACTAAGTATACTCATATGACTATTATAGGCATAATAGGATCCTAAAGAACAATGTTTTGTTTTTTTGTTTCCATTAAAAGTTTATGAAAATTTGAATAGGTATATGTAATTTATGTAACTCTATATCAATTTTAGATATCCTCTTCTTTCAAACTTATTGAATACTACAAGTTTCACAATTTTGAGTCTTATCAAAAGACTGAATCATAAGTTATGGCGACAGTATATCATCATGAATCTCTAAACTATTTCAAATTATTGGTTTTAATACTTATAGGCCTTTAAACCTTTCAATACTCATCAAACAATCCTTACAACTCACTTCTTTGTGCATTTTTCCAACTTCTTACTCCTATTAAAACAAATAGGGGTTTTATACTTATGAAACAGGGCATACTTATAGTTTATTGACATAGTGCTTTTCCTCTAAAGAGTTAACAACTTCCTAGGGAAATTCATCTCATTATATTCTCACATTACCTATCAACATCCTTTACCCCAAAACACTCATTCACACCTTGCCTTCATTCATTGACACCTTGCAACTAAACTATGGACTGTATATATATAAAATCCTCCTTAAATTATGACTGTGTTGAAGTTTTCCAATATTTGGATAATGTTTAATTAAATTAATAGTTTTACAACCATTTATCTCAATTTCCAACCTTTCTCTTAACATGATTCAGTATTTGTCTAAATAAATAAACATATACTTTCATTCTTGACTGATACAAAATAGGGCACATGATAGAATTACCTTTTACTTAGATTTCCTTCACTTTGTAAGGTTAATATGACCATTAATGGATTTTTAGTGTTAGTATCCTATACAAAAAACACCACACAACAAGAAGAGTTATCACTCTATACACTTCATACATTGGTTCAACCTTTTCTTCTTTGACTATGTTCTACAATCCACTAGTCCAAACCTGCAGTCTTTATCCAACATGTAACTTAACATAATCATGATTTTGGCTTCAATAACCTTCCAGTAATAAATTTTGATCTATAACCATCATAATATTATTATATATAATGAATTACAAACAAAAACAAGTTCTTCATTCATTTGATCATTCTACATTACATTTTGGAGCCCAATACCAGGGCTAGTCAATATTTTGAGGATTATTGTACCATCTTCCACTCTTATATCCTCATTCATTGCACTATATCTCTTCCAAAGGAATCTTCCTTTTCATTTTCATCATAGGATTCTAGGTATTTATAATAACTTACTTTTTCATAACTAACCCTCAATGTACAAGGGTGACTTACATTTGTTCATATGACTTGATTTAGGCCCTATACATGAAATACATAAAAACCTCTTCCTTATGACTTAAATGAACCTCTTAAACCAATTTTTCTCAACCAAACACTTCAACATACAACATTACCCTCTTAGACTCTATTACAATATTTAAATTTTCAAATTCTTATTTTTGGAGGGAAAACTCCTAGAAGTCCTATAACACATCCTAAGGGACCCCAATGGATTATAAGACCACAAATGGACCTAATAAGTATTGGAGGATTCACCAAGGTCTGAATAATGAGGATGCACGAGTCGTGGTTACATGAGACAAAGCAAGTGAATACCACAAAATGCTAAAGTAAATGAAATCAAACAAAAGGCAATTGCATAGGCAATTTGGAGAAAAGCCAATATGCCATTAACATAAGATGGCCAAAGTGAAGAATATATATAAGAGATCACGTAAGTAACTCCTCCACAAAAGGTGGTCAAAGCACCCCAAGAATAGACTATAACTCCTCCATGAAAGGTGGTGACAAGGTGCTAAGAATAGAGAAGTAACTCCCATACCCGAAATAGCCGATCAAAGGAGTTACTTATGACATTCTTATGACACTTATGACACATCTATGACACACATATCCACATAAGCTAGCTTATCCCACGAATGTAGGAAAACTCCATGTATGCACAAATATATAATTTTCCTGATTAAATAATAGGAAAAAATAAAAACCTACACTAATACCCCCCCATAAGCATAGCTTAGGTGGGCAGTGTGGAAATATAAAATGGGTCCTAGCAACTAGGCCTGATGAGGTACCCATGTACAAATGCAATCTCCCATAAGATATAGAAAAGGAGAAAACCCGTAGGAAAAAACTCCCCCCAAAAAGAGAAACATAAAAGAAATGAAGAGGCTAGTGGCCCCCCCCCAAAGAATATGTTGTTGCACATGTGGACCACACCCCAAGAAGAGCTTGTAGATGAATGAACTTGCTCTCAGTGAAAGGTTTGGTGAAGATGTCTACAACCTACTCTAAAGACTGGAAAAATATCAAGTCAATGACTTGACTATGAATAAGCTCCCAAATGAAATGCATGTGAATCTCTATGTGCTTGGTCCGCTAGTGTTGAACTAGATTCTTGCAAATCTGAATGGTACTCTGGTTGTCACCATAAATGATGGTGGGCTGCCTGATAGGAATGCCAAACTCAAAAAGAATCCCTTGAAGCCAAATAGCCTCAGTAGTTGCATTAATAGCTCCCATGTACTCTGACTCTGTGGATGATATAGCAATAGCATTTTGCTTCTTGCTAGACCAACTGATAGGATTAGAACCTAAAGAAAAATTGTAACCAGAAGTGGACTTGCGAGTCTGTGAATCACTAGCCTAGTCTGAATCTATATATCTAACCAAGTCAACCTCTATGCCAAATTTGTAATGAATCTCATATCTATGTGAACCCTGTATGTAATGCAAGATCCTCTTAGCTTCTTTCCAATGTAGCTCATGAGGTTCTTGCATAAATCTAGAGACAAGTCCCACTGTATATGATATGTCAGGCTTGGTGTGAGTCAAGTAGATGAGACTGCCAACAAGTTATCGATACTGAGTGGCATCAACCAATGGTGAAGAGCAGTCAACCTCAAGCTTGACTCCTGATAGAAAGGGAGTCAGAGATGGCTTGCAATCAGCCATGTGAAACTGAGCCAATAAGTCAAGAGCATACTTAGGTCGTGCAAGAGAAATCCCTGAATCTGACTATGAGATCTTGATGCGAAGGAATTAGTACAACAAACCCAAGTCTATCATGTCAAATCTATCCTAGAGAGATGCCTTCACCACTGCAATAGCCAATGAAGAACTCCTGGTGATCAAAAGGTCATCAACATAAAGAACTAGAATCAAGAGCAAGTCATCCTGCATAAAAAGTAGACATTAGGATCAGAATGACACCTAGTGAAACCCGTTGTGAGAAGGAAGGAATCCATCTTGGCATACCATGCCTGAGGGGCCTATTTGAGGCCATAGATAAATTTCCTAAGTCTACATACTAAGGAAGAATCTTAAATAAATCTTGGTGGTTGCTCCATGTAGATCTCCTCCTCTAGGTCTCCGTGAAGAAATGCACTCTTCACATCCATCTGGTGCACATCCCAACTATGTGTTACAACAATAGCTAAGGTGAGTCAAATAAAAGTCATCTTTGCAATGGGTGCAAAGGTCTCTGAGTATTCAATGCTTGCCACTTGTGAGAAACCCTTGGTAACTAATCATGCCTTGTACTTAACAATTGACCCATCTGCTGCAAACTTAGTCTGATATATCCACCTACATTGAACCATCTTCCTTCCCTTAGGAAGTGAAGTCAAATCTCAAGTGTGATTTTTGATTAAGGAAGAATATTCTTCCTCCATAGCACTATTCCACTCAGGTACCCTTGATGCCTCTCAAAAAGTCTATGGATCTAAAACTAAAGCAAAGAAGGCATGTGGATCTCTCTGAAAATCCCCCTAGTACATCTATCATCTGTGGGATCTCCTACCCAAGTGCCAGCACTCTCAAGTGTCTGTCTGGCCCAAAGTGGCCCAAAAGTGGGCAAGTCAGGTGCTAACTCCTCATCCTCTGACTAACTAGAGGTGGATGACTCTACATCACTATCCTCACTATCTGAACTTGAAGAAGAAGAAGAAGATGTCTCTAGCTCAAGAACCTACTGTGATTGATCTAAATCTGAGGAATCATCATGAAGAAGTAGATCTAATGAGAGAGAAGAAGTGCCAAGTGTTGAGTCTCTAGGACTCCTAAAAGTGGACACTTCTCTCAATGAACAATTCATGAGTGGTCGGATCTAGAAGGCGATACCCCTTAATACCATCTGGATGTCCTACAAAGATGTAAGGCTTGGACTGACATTCCATAGCTTTATGTTTCTTCTTTAGTATGTAGGCCATGGCTAGGGATCTAAAAACCCTAAGGTGCTCAACATCAAGTTTTCTTTTATGCCAAGCTTCAAAGGGTGTTATCCCTTTCAAAGCTTTGTGAGGAACCTTGTTTTAAATGTAGCAAGCACAATTAATGGCTTCAGCCTAGTACTGTGGTGCTACAGATTTGGAGTGAATCATATAGCTACCCATCTCTTTCAAGAACCTATTTTTGCATTCTGCAGCCCCATTCTGTGAAGGACTATAAGTGACTGTGAGCTAAAAATGAATCCCCTTTGTGGTGCAAAACTACTCAAACCTATTGCTGACATACTCCCCTCCATTATCAATTCAAAGAACCTTGATGGATTTCTCACTTTGTTTCTCAACAAGAGCCTTGAAGTCTAAAAAAATTTCAAATACTTTAGACTTTTGTTTGAGAAAATATATCCAAGTGTACCTAGAGAAATCATCAATGAAAGTGAGGATGTACTTGGCCCTTGTGAAAGATGGTTTGGGAAAAGGTCCTGATACATCACTGTGGACTAACTCTAAAGGTTGTGAAGCCCTCCAAGCTTTGCCTTTGTCAAATTTTGCTTCAGGATGCTTCCCAAGGGAGCACCCCTCACAAAGTCCTTTTGAGAATTAGACACGAGGCAAGCCAATGACCATGTCATTTTTGTAAAGTTGTTTAAAGTAGCGGTAGTTAAGGTGGCCAAACCACTCATGCCATAATTTGCTAACTTCATCTGAATGAGATAGCAATGTTGTTGGAGAAGAATCAGGTGCAAAATTTGAGAAGGTGTATAACCTTGCTCAGTGATCTGCCCTACACACTGCCACTGTAGTATCACTATGCAACTCCCTGATAGCCACTGAATCTAGTGAAAAATCAACTCTCATGCCCTGACCAATGTGAGTGATTCGGTACACTGATAAGATATTGGTTGAAAGAGAAGGAATACTTAGAAAATTATTGAATGTTCTTCCTTCCATTTCAACTGACCCTCTCCCTACAACACAAACTGATGTGTCATCACCCAAACTAATTAAAGTCATGCTACAAGGCTCTAAAGATGAAAACTCAACTAGTGAAGAGCCCATGTGGTGAGAAACACCTGAATCAATGACTCATGATGTTGTAGAAGCTGTAGTTACTATAAGGGCCTTACCCTTTTCTTTCTCCTTACCCTTGCCTTTGCCTTGGTAGAATCTTGGGTAGATGAATTCTGCTTGATGGACTCAGGAACACCTATGTTGTGCTTCTCTAGAAGATCAGTTAGGTGATCTATTTGTTTTTTCATGCATTTGTGTTCATCATGCCCTATCTTTTTACAATAGGCACACTTAACCTTTTCCTTCTTAGGTTTAGCATTGGAAGAGGAAGACTCAGTGTTGTTTTTGGTAGGATTGTTGTTTTCTTTCTTCTTCTCTTGGTCCTTGTTCTTTTTCTTCTTTTCCTTTGTTGAAGTTTTATCCTTACCATTTTTAGCTATCAAAGCTTGGGGTTGAGTAGACTTGATTGTGCCCATTTGAATTAGCTTATCTTACTCCCTAGTCAAGTCGGCAATGAATGAATCCAAAGAAGGCATTTTCCATGTAGTGCCAAGGGCACTTTTTGTGGCATGGAAAGTGGAGCCAAAGACTGAATAGCTTGGACCTAACTTTGTGAGAATAGAAAGAATGAGTTGATCATCTTTCTTCTCTATCATGCATTATTTCAATTACAATCTAAGGGTCTTAAACTTAGTGAAGAAGTCCTGTAGGGTGTCAAAGTTGTTAGGACTTAGACTTATGAGTTCATTTTCAAGCTCATGACCTCTCATCTCATCAAGCTTCCCAAATAAGGTTTCTAGGGTGTCCCATATGTCTTTGGGAGTCTTGGAGGTTTCTAAATGGAAGAGAAGTTCTAGAAACATGGACAAGCTCAGTAATCCATAGGCTTCATCACTACAGTTGTACCGCTTGACCTTTTCAGCATCAGTGCTGGGTTTTACTTCAGTACCCATGGTGATCCTATACAACCCTTTGCTTCTAAGAATGATTGACATGTTAACCTTCCATTCATGATAGTTGAAGGGTGTTAGGGGTTTAAGTTGAAAATAATTCATTTTAAGCTAAATTTTGGTGAAGTTGTGTTGATTGCAAGTTGTGAAATTATGCAAAAAGGAGAATGAAAGCAAAGATTTCAAGTGCTAAAAAGCAATCAAACCCCCCCAAAAATGTTGAGCCCCCCCCCAATATGCAAGTGCATGCTCAAAATATGTTGGGCTCAGTCGAGAATGCATCTTAGAGCAATCAGTGTAACACTTTAAGCAAATAGGACGTCGGACTCAGTCGAAAATGCATCTTGACAGACCCAAATTTTAGGCACTTTATAAACTAGTTCATTTTTAACAAATAACAATCTTACACTATGGATAAGTGAAATACAAACACTTTTGCAAAAAATGGCACCTAAATCCAAGCTACCGTTTGCAAGATATTAAAGATTCAATTTCTCATAAACTAGTGTTTTTGAAAAAAATAGCACTAAAATATTTTAAAAATGTCTATTTTGAGAGAGAAAGTGGCCTTCCAACCACTCATTGGACTCAGCATAGAGCGAGGAATCCAAAGGAGGTCTTTGTGAGGGGGAATTGGCCTCCTGCCAACCCGGGCCTCACCCTTCGTCTTCGATAATCGAATATACAAGCTTTAAAAAAACTCAAATATTGCTCAATCAAAGAACCCCCCCAAAAAAATATGATTTTGCACTTTAAATTAGTGCATTTACAACTGCCACTAGCAAGAAATACTAAGTGGTCTTGATTTCAATGCATTAACAAACCCTCATGAATAGCATATGCTGAAAATATAACTTTGGCATAATATCCAGAGAAATAAATAGCACCATTGTGATCTACTTAAAAAATCATGTAATTTCAAATAAAAGTAACATCTCGATACGAGGTCTTATGTTAAAGTTATGATCCTCCGAAGTTCACAAAATGAGAACTATGCAATGTCACGACTAAGAATCTGCTATTTCTAAAAAATCTTAGAATCAAAATCAAAAAATGTCTACACTAGTGCATAGAGAATGAAAAAATAGCCAAAATCAAAAAAAAATTCATGGGAAAAGGAGTCCGTATGAGCAAGAACGGAGTATTTGAAAACTGCCTTCAAAATTGTAACTGCCAACGGAGAGGTATCCTACTGTAGCTTTCTGAGCACGTTTCTGAAAATTATATAGAATGTATGCAAAAATTGAAAGATACTCAGATGGTTTTTCTGGGTTGTGAACAAAACTCAGAAGGCATTTTTCTCGCTGATGTATAGAAGATGTAGATCTAGTGTAAAACAGATGCCTTTAGCCAGAAAAAATGATCCCAGCAACCAAAAAATGGCATGCAAAGGCAGAATCAGCTACCAAGAGATTGAAAAGGCATGTGAAAACTGTTAGGTTGTGGAGCTAAAAGCTTCACTGATGCAAATAGGAGAGGAGGTTGTTGAGGGTTGCTGAGTTGCAGAGCAACCGACGTCGGTCTAATCAGCCGACGTCGGCAGAATACTGAAGGGAAGCAACCGACGTCAGTCAGGGATCGGCCGGCGTCGATCACCTCCAAGTGGACAGGGACCAACGTCGGTCACCTGTGTGGTTTGACTGCAAGTTTATTATGGGCAATTAGCTAATGAACCAGGTGTTTGCATGATGAGTGCTAATTTTAGACTCATAGCTGCGGATCTAATTATTGTAATTAGATGTCTAATTATTGTTTGGATGAGATCTATATAATAGACTCATTGTTGTATTATAAATTAGTGCTAGGGAGTAAGAGAGCATAATTATAAGCTCCTTCGGTGTGTGAGGTAGAGCAATGGTGCATTCCTCCTAGTGCCACAGTACCAGTTGTGTTGGTGCTGGATTAGAGAGTCAGCTAGATTCTTCAGGTATGTATGATCTTGGTCATCAGGTGAGCATGGCTACGATAGGAGATCTACATGGTAAGTAAGATCGTTGATCTGCAGGTGTGTGTGTGTGCAAGGTCAAGGTTCACAGGTGTGCAGAACTAGTATTGATTTGTAGGTTGGAGATCAGATAGGATAACAACACAACAGGGAGCAGAATCAGGCAAGATCTACTTGGAGTACAGTGTGTACTCATTGGTATGTATGTGGAGTACATGGAGAGCTAAGAGGAAGGCAAGGCAGTTCCTTCCATAAGTATGGTCTATTGAATTGCAGGTTGTTGCAGGTTCATGGGAGATCTACTTGAAGTACTTTGAGTACTTGTGGAGTGCGTGGAACACTTATGGAGTGCGTGGAGCACAGGTGTAAGGTGAACACCAACTCTGTGTTTGAGTTGGGTGTTGGGACCTAGTAGAGAGAGCTTTGAGGAGAGAATTACTGTTCACTTGAGGTGTGGGAAACCTCTGAAGAGGTGGTGGAGAAGAAGTGGCATCTTCTTTATTGTATTCTTTTCTATAAGAGTTATTAATACAAGTTGTGTATTGTCTCTCATATTCTGTGTTATTCTGAATTCTAGTTACTTGTTGAATCTGGTTAATTTCTGCATATTAAGTTGCTTGGTTTGGTAATCAAGTGTGTGCTTCCGGTGTTTCGCATCCCTGACAACTGGTATCAAAGCTAAGGTTGCAGGGAGCAAGTTTTGTGTTTGGTTACAGGTCACTCTCAGGGGTTTCTGATTGAGTGGGAGTAGAGCAATGGCAGATAAAAGTAAGCTAAGAATGGAGGAGTTGAAAAGCACAGATGGTCACTTAAGGTCCCATGGAAAGAAAGAGCAGGTAAAAGAATATTGTTGGTTTGTGGAAGATTAGCATGAAGAAATTGAAGAAGCAGATGTTGCAGCTGATGGTGCACAGGATGCTCTGGGAGGTTTCTTGGATAAAGTTGAATCTTGGATAAAAGATTTGGTTGCCTCTTTCCATGCAGCCCCAGGTAGAGGAGCTGGTAAGCCTTGCCAAAGATTTGGCAAAGGGGAAGTGAAGCTAAAATTGCAGGCGGCCAACACACAGGTGTTGATGAAGGTCATGCAGGTCCCAGGTTTGGAGATATGGCTAATTTCTTCAGAAAGATTGGGTGATGAGAGATGCACAAGAACTCTCACAGTGGATACACTTGAATTAGCTGGTGGTAAGAAAATAGGTACTTTTTATCTACTTGTTTATATTACTGATTCTTCTTCTGTTGTGGAGACGTGGCTTCATAGGCTTGGTCACATGAGCAGGAAGGAGATGCATGTTCTTAAGTGGAAGACAGATATATTTGATAGGCTTAAAAACTGGAAAGCCTTGGTGTTCTTGGAGGAGATGGCGAACAAAAACTAGTGGATGGTGCTGGATACTTCTGAGCAGGGTAGTTTGGACATGGATATTGATTCAAAGGAGCTCACGGGTAAAAAGTCATCACTCATAGGCAAACACAGATACCAACGTCGGTCAAGAAGAATCGGTGTCGAACAGACAGGTGCCGATGTCGGTCATGTGCAGACCAAAGCCGGTGATGTCGGGCAGGGTAAGACCGACGTCGGTCAGAAGGATCGATGTCGGCAGTAGGTAAGACCGACGTCGGTCAGGAGGACCGACGTCGGCAACAGGGACATCGACATTAGTAGGTTGGTAGTCAAGGACAGACGCATGGGAACTGACGTCGGTCGGATGCAGACTGTGGAGTGACCGTGGTCGGTCACTGTAACAGATTTTGGGTGGATAGCATGTTGTCAAGGAGTCTCAAACACCCATACAAAGGACTGAAGACGTAAGTAGGCCCTCAAATTCGTTGTTCCTCTTCTTTATACTTGTTGATGATTGTAGAGTAGGAAGGATCCAGGAAACAGGTGGGAGCATGGCAGGGATATGATGTAGAACCAAACAGGAGTCTTGGTAGGGTTGCCAGCCGGTGCGAAAGCACAGAGACGAATGGATTCCTTAGTTGAAGAATAGAGAGAACAGATACGTGAGATGAAAGACCAGGCATATGGTCTTGAGGAAGTTATAGGATAGTGGTACAAGTTTTGACAGGTGGAGGATGAAGCATGGCTTCAGTCAATGTCAGGGTAACTACTGTGGTTTGTCTTACCAGGTGGATGATGAGTCATGACATCATTCTGTTGCTGTATGTGGACGGTATATTTGCTAGCAGGGTTTGTACATACAGGGTTTTGCTGAGCTAAGGGTAAGATTAGTTCAGTGGCATGTCAGGAGGAGTTTGGAGCAGCGAAATTATTTGACATGGGAGGCATGGAGATCACAGGCTGATTTTGTCTCCAGTGGGAGCTGATGTGAATCAGGTGTTGGCGAGGTTCATTACGCAGGATGCAGAGCCGAAGCACACTAAGGGCTGGACAGGTACAATGTCTGAAATCACATGAGGTCTGGTATAGACCTGAGTATTCCCATGCAGTGGGAGCTGTTAGAGAGTTAGGAGTCAATTCGGGGAAGTGTGTTCTCAGGTATTTGAGAGGGACCAGCAGCAGGGATTCATGTTATGCAGGGTCAAGACTTCACTACATGGGTTTGTAGGTTCAGATGTGGTAGGGTACTCGAATGACAGGAGGTACACCATGAGATGTGTGGTGGGTTGTCTTCAAGATTGAGCTTGAAGAGGGATACAAACCAAGAAATAGATTAGACGGAGTACAGGTATAGGTACAGTGCAGCTGTTTATCTCCAAGTGGGAGATTATTAGGTTGTGGAGCTAAAAGCTTCACTGATGCAAATAGGAGAGGAGGTTGCTAAGGGTTGCTGAGTTGCAGAGCAACCGGCGTCGGTCTGATCAGCTGACGTTGACAGAATACTAAAGGGAAGCAACTGACATCAGTCAGGGATCAGCCGGTGTCGGTCACCTCCAGGTGGACAGGGACCGACGTCGGTTGCCTGTGTGGTTCGACTGCGAGTTTATTATGGTCAGTTAGCTAACGAACCAAGTGTTTGCATGATGAGTGCTAATTTTAGACTCATAACTGTAGATCTAATTATTGTAATTAGATGTCTAATTATTGTTTGGATGAGATCTATATAATAGACTCATGGTTGTATTGTAAATTAGTGCTAGGGAGTAAGAGAGCATAATTATAAGCTCCTTCGGTGTGTGAGGTAGAGCAATGGTGCGTTCCTCCTAGTGCCACAATATCAGTTGTGTTGGTGTTGGATTGGAGAGTCAGCTAGATTCTTCAGGTATGTATGATCTTGGTCATCAGGTGAGCATGGCTACGATAGGAGATCTACATGGTAAGTAAGATCGTTGATCTGTAGGTGTGTGTGTGTGTGTGCAAGGTCAAGGTTCATAGGTGTGCAAGACCAGTATTGATTTGTAGGTTGGAGATCAGATAGGATAGCAACACAATAGGGAGCAGAATTAGGCAGGATCTACTTGGAGTATAGTGTGTACTCATTGGTATGTACGTGGAGTACATGGAGAGCTAAGAGGAAGGCAAGGCAGTTCCTTCCATAAGTATGGTCTGTTGAATTGCAGGTTGTTGCAGGTTCATGGGAGATCTACTTGAATTACTTTGAGTACTTGTGGAATGCGTGGAGCACAGGTGTAAGGTGAATACCAACTCTGTGTTTGAGTTGGGTGTTGGGACCTAGTAGAGAGAGCTTTGAGGAGAGAATTACTGTTCACTTGAGGTGTGGGAAACCTCTGAAGAGGTGGTGGAGAAGAAGTGGCATCTTATTTATTGTATTCTTTTCTATAAGAGTTATTAATACAAGTTGTGTATTGCCTCTCATATTCTGTGTTATTCTGAATTCTAGTTACTTGTTGAATCTGGTTAATTTCCGCATATTAAGTTGCTTGGTTTGGTAATCAACTGTGTGCTTCCGGTGTTTCGCATCCCTGACAAAAACCTACAATTCTAATTAAAACACAAAATATGTAAGTTGATTGATAGAAACAAGATTATTGGATCTTGTAAAATCTCGCCTGCATGTATATGGAGAGACCAAACAAGCCATAGAAGGAACAAGAGCACGGAGAACTAGCAATATCTCCCAAAAAATTTCAAAATTCATAAAAAAATGCCTTAACAAAGCTCTAAATTTCAATGAAAGCAATAGCAAAAAAGACAACCAGTTACCAGGGTGGCTCTGATACCATATCAGATGATTTGCCAAGGTCCGAATAATGAGAATGCATGAGTCGTGGTTGCACGGGACGAAGCAAGTGAATACCACAAAATGCTAAAGTAAATGAAATCAAACAAAAGACAATTGCATGGACAATTTGGAGAAAAGCCAATATTCCATTAACATAAGATGGCCAAAGTGAAGAATACATATAGGAGAGCACGTAAGTAACTCCTCCACAAAAGGTGGTCAAAGCACCCCAAGAATAGACTGTAACTCCTCCATGAAAGGTGGAGATAGGGTGCTAAGAATAGAGAAGTAACTCCCATACCCATAATAGCCAGTCAAAAGAGTTACTTATGACATTCTTATGACACCTATGACACATCTATGACACACATCTCCACATAAGCTAGCCTATCCCACAAATGTAGGAAAACTCCATGTATGCACAAATATATAATTTCCCTAATTAAATAATAGGGAAAAATAAAAACCTACACTAATAATGAGGTCTTTAAAACACTTTTACATCAAACTTTGACTAAAATTTACCTCCTATAGACTAAAACACAAAAATTATGTTTTATTGCCTTGATGCTCCCATATCACATAACACTTTTATTAGTACCACCAACATTTTTTAGATTGAGGGAATTATAACATAACAAAACATACCTAAGGGAATGGTAAAAGTAGTTTGATATTGATCATAAATATTATTTTCAATTTTATTTTAGCTAGAGAAACCATCCATGAAGGAAGGCATCTCATACCCAGTGGTAGAATAAAAAATCATATCAATATTGGGTAGATAGAAGTCATCCTTGGGATAATATTTGTTCAAGTATCTTAAGTCATTATCGATTTGTATCTGATCATCAAGTTTTGAAACTAAGATGATGTTAGACATCTAAATTTAATAATCAATGGGTTGATAAACCGTACATTTAATAATTTATGGATTTAATTTTTGACCAATCAAACAAACTACACCGCATATTTATAGTATTTTGCTTTACTGGATTTAATTTTGGGTTTATCACTAGATTATGAACTACTATGGATGGATAAATGTTAGGCATACTATAATAAGCCCATGAAAATAGTTCTAAAAAATCTCTCAATTTTTTCTCTAATCTTTATCTTATTACGGTGTTAATCAAGTGATAAGTAATATATGTTTACAATGTTATTTGGCACCATAGTTGAAATCATTTGTCTCTTCATTTGGTAATGCATATCAATCCTCAAAGTATGGTCAAGTACGTAATGAATCAAGACCATCTAATGGGATATCCTCTTAGATAGAAGTATGCTCACAGTCACCAAAGTAAGCATAATGACTAATCTTATGAGAGAATCTAAATTTATGATGAAAATATGGTATATGAGTATAAGATCTCACATATTCTTGAAGAGCTTCATCATTAGTAAAATTATCAAGTGTAAATATCTCAAGTGAATAATCCTCATCAACCACTCTAAATGTATGCTATGCACTTAACCTATAAGATGTATATGGATATGTGTGGACAACTTGTTACTTACATACCTTTAACATTATCTTGTTTCATTTATCTAGGTTCTTAGTAAGGTCAACCTATGGAGTAACCATGGATAAGTAGAGTAGATGTAAGATGTAGTGGTTAGTCTTTGATCGCAATATTGTTGTTTTTACTCTTATTGCATTGTTATGGAGGTTAACCCCTTGAAGTGACTCAGTGTTTTTTATCAAGTGTTCTACTCTATTTTCAATTATTGTTGTGGATTTGCTTATTTTATTCTTAATTATGTGATGTATTATTCCATAGTTGTGAAACATATAAGTAATTTCATTACACATGGTATTAGAGCATCAATCCAGGCAAGTTTCTATGGTGTTATTTTTTAGATCTAGTATTTCAGTTATCCAAAAAGCTGAAGGATTGAAAAAACATAACTTACGATTCATGAAGAATTTAAATTTTTTTGTCACTACATTATTGTTTGAAGTTTTTTTCTTGAAAAAAATTCTATATTTTTTTCACCCTTGTACAAATTAGTACTCATTGGATTCATCTAATAAATATGATCACAATGTTATAATCTTTTAGTACATTTTTTAAGCACAAAACTCTTTATCCTAGGGTTTATACATGGTTGGTACTAACACTTACGACCATGAGAAAGGGAAGGGAACTCCAAATATTATTCACAAGAATGACATGGAGTTTAGAACTTCATATCCTATAATTTATGAGGTAGTTCACTAAATTCAATTAGATATACAAATCATGGTGAGAAAATATGATATCGATACAGTAAAAGTGGACATTGATTTGGTGAAGAATAAATTAGATAATATGAGTGGATAGTTAACCACTTTTGAAGCTCATATTTTGTAAAATAATCCTCCACCACTCCATTTGGATTCTCCAAATTAGAACAATCATAACTCCAATATTGGTTCAAATCACATGATGCCAAGAGTGGAAGTGCATAATTTTGATGGTAAGGATTCACTCACTTGGATCAATTGAATAGAAAATTTATTTGATCTAAATCAAACCCCATGTGCATAAAAAGTGGTCATGGCATATCTCTAACTAAAACATGATTTGTTCATTTTTTAAAGATGGTTGTGTACTAAAAATAAAATGCAGGGCCTTCATGTTACCTATTTGGTTTTTATTGAGGAGCTACAACTGCACTATCATAAAAATGCCTTAGAAAATTACTTCAGCCAATTATAAAAGTTATGATAAATAGGGAATGTTAATTATTATAATCATCAATTCTAGAATCTATCCTTATTCATGGATGACATCGATGAAGACAACATGACTAACATGTTCTTGGGTGGTGTAATGTCCCCCTTTTCAAACTAGTCTTGGGAGAAGACCCTTAGCCTTTTCATTCCCAAGGGCTAAGTAAATTAGAGGCAAAAAGGGGAATGTTTGAGAGCTTCAAGATAATTTAATAGAAAATAAATTTATGATCTAATTTCTAATTGGGGCTATTGGGAATAATTAGAGTTTAACAAAGAGATGAAACCAAAAAATATTTCAAACATAATAATATATTATCTTTCACTCTATATATATATCATTCGAAACATTACAATGTTATATAAAAAATATGTTTCCTATATTCAGGATGGTGAGATCCCTATAATCTCTCACACAAACAAACAACCCACTATATACAAAATATATTGCTACTACAATATATTTGTATAACTAAAAAACTAAATAAAACTAACCTCATATATTATTGTTATTATTCATAATAATAATATACCACACAAACATCTATTAATTTATTATTTTTTAACTAAAAATAATTGCATTATTACATATTAATAATGTGAACATACCTTAATATTCACCCTCTTGTGAACATTATTAACCCTAGTATACACCCCTTTAATGTGATCATGGAGAAAAAATATATCCTATATTTGTACCTATACTCATGATTCAGTGATTTTCAGAGGATAATCATAAACCTTACCGATGGTTTTACATATGTTTTACCAACAACCAAAATAAGATGGTTTTCAAGTGGATTACTAACAACCACAAAATAATGGTTTTACAAGTGGATTACCATAAACCACATTATAATGTGCAATACAATTACTAGCTCTCTTTACTTTCACATATTTAGAGAAGTTACAAAGGAATTTTTAGTTCACTTATTACAAATGTGAATAGGCATCCATCATCTATTCATATCCATAGAACAAATAAAATCAAACACACAATTGAAAATAAAATTTGCCACTAAAGTAGAAGTGGCCTCATCACCAGTGGCTAATGAGAGGCGTAAAAAGCCTCCTACCTATGTTTCTTTTGCCTTCAAATACGTGAAGATGTTTACTCATATAATGAAGTTTTGAATCTCATGTTGTTTTTGATGAGAAGACTCCCACACACACATAACTGATTATTTTGAATCAAGACATCAGGTTTGCCCAAAAATGCATCCTTTTACAACCAAATTTTTATTTTTTATAATTTTTGACAATATACCCAAAAAGACTTCAACACTATATTATTTGACAAAAATGACAAACTTTATAGACTTTGACATTTTTAACATGAAAAATGACTTTGACTATAAACCCAATTGATAATAAGTTTAATCCTATTGATTAAACCTATATTAAAAAATGACTTTTAATGACAAGGATTTACTTTATTTTAAACTCAATGACACTTAAAAATGACTTTTTAACTAAAACAATTGAGTGACTCATTACACATATTGACTATATTATTGACTTAATATAAAACACTAAAGACCTAAACATCAAATCAAAATATAATACTCCCTATAAAAATTGACACATCATATATCCAATAACTTGATTGAAATGAAAAAAAAAATATTACACTACACCTTAAAGCATGACTTGCATGAACCAATGGATGGCTTGATAGCTGTAGCATAAACAATAGATTGATCCAATTGTATTTGAAGCCAAATAAAGAATGTATGGAATAATTTATGTTTGGCACTACGTATAGTCTCATTGTTGAGCTGGATCAGACTGAAGTTGATGTATTCACAATGTAAGTTCTGATGCATGAAACCTTTACCAAAAATTTGATGCCATGGTAGATTATTCATACATAGGTGTAAATTTGGCAATTTGCTTCAAATTTCAATGCTCAATTCCCTAGCTTGGTATGAGCCTTTAATGCTAAGTAGAACATGCAAAAGGCAATATTGCTATAGATCTATATAAGGTAAGCTTCAATAAAAGTCACAACTATAATTGAATGCCAAGGAAAATAATGATGTCATGGTCATGGATTTGGAGTTTGAGCCATCAATACAGAGCTTAGCTAAAAGAAGATCTCCAATGCAAAATGGTAGTGGTGGATCAAAATGCTTAGAATGACCTGATAGGTGCACTTCAAATGATATGTAGATAACTAATAACTTGGATTATGTATGTATATCAATGTTAGATATATATGGATACCACACAACAAAATGACTACTATATTAATCTACTATTTATCAATACTCTTTTGGAAGACAAAAGAGTTGTATGCACAAACAAAGAGTAGACTTTGAGAAACTGGAAGAGATGATGCCTTATGCTATTTTGGTGGAATAAAATT
The DNA here is from genome assembly GCA_037957365.1 of Torreya grandis. NCBI lineage: Eukaryota > Viridiplantae > Streptophyta > Pinopsida > Cupressales > Taxaceae > Torreya > Torreya grandis. The sequence continues at coordinate 2,007,398 of JARHVA010000770.1, read as the reverse complement.
CTCATCATAGGCTCTGAATGAATAGAAAGTAGGAATATAGGGGCCAATGTAGATGTTAATGTGAATTGGAAAAACTAATGTCAACCAAGAGTATAAAATTTTAGATGAGTTATTGGAATACATAGAGTCATGGATTGCCATAAAATAGAAGCGAACAGATTTAGTCAACATGGTCTGCAAATTTGTACACAATGCATTAATGTCAAGGCCTTGCAAAAGAACATAGGTGTAGAGGTGTAAAATACTCTACTTTTAACGACACTACTTTGAAATTGTAAGCAAATTTAATATATGAATTTCATCAATGGGGTAATAACAGATTAAAGTTCCCCATGATTTATTAAAAATGCAATGTTTCTATCACACAAATCCCCCCTGATTTGATACCAGTTTTTAGGAACAATAAGAGTTTAGCAAAGAGCTAAACACTAGAAAGTATTTCAAACACAATAATATAGTATCTTACACTATATATATATCATTCAAAACATTGTAATGCTATATATAAATACATTTCATATATTCAAGATGGTGAGATCCCTACAATCTCTCACACAAACAACCAACTCACTATATATGAAATATATTGTTACTAAAATATATTCATATAATTGATAGAATAAACAAAACTAACCCCATATATTATTGTTATTATTCACAACAATAATATACCACAAAAACATTTATTAATGTATTATTGTTTAACTAAAAATAATTACGTTATTATAGATTAATAATGTGAACATACCTTAACAAGGGCCTTTTGAGCATCATGGAAATTTAAGGCCTAAAGTGAATTTTATAAGGAGGCTTTTGTATTTTTTTAAAAAAGAGATTCTCCCTCCTAATTTTTGGTATTACACTTGGAGGTTGGGTATAAAAGGAAATGAGATGTTCATTTGAAAGCCATTTTATGATATTAAATTGATGATCAAGTATGTCAAGCTTGTTCACATTGACTTGAGGATATAAACCTTCAAGTGTTATAAGAGTTTGTGGATGAAAACCTCCATTCTTTCATTGAGAACAACTCTATTCAAGAGATTTAATTATACTTCATATTTGTATGGTTGCATGTAATTGGTCTTATAAAGGTGTTTTGGAAACCACATTGTTTGTAACATTGGTGAGTACATTGGAAGCTGGTGATTGAATTTTTGTAGGTCAAGGAGGTGAGTGACTTACTTATAGAGGTTTTTTTTTGGTTTTGGGAGCCATCCCTAGGGTGGTGAATGATTGGAGGGTTGAAGACCATTACTTAGAGGGATATTTTACTTTGAAACCCTCTTCTAGGGTTTAGAGGTATTTTTATCAATTTATTCTAGATTTGGTGATTTGTTTGTGGGATAATTTTCAAGGTTTGAGAGCCATTCCATTCCCTAAAATATTCAAAAATTTATTATATTATTTTTTTAATATTGGTGAGTTGCATTGGAAGATTTGAAGGCCTTTGGAGGGGATAAATTGGGGGTATTTCATTTTGAATTATTTATACAAATTTTCATAATTATTTATAAGTATTTCCAAGGGTTACAATGTATAATTGAATAAGGAAACATGGTTTTACTGGTAAGCAAAAATCAAAATTATTGTAAGAGTAATATTCAGTCATATCACCATTTATACCTTGCCAAAAAAGATATTTGGTTCCAACTTCATATTCAACAATTTTGGGGTTGAATTGGAGCGTGTTTAATTGGAATTTGGATTATTCTTCCCATCCAGGGTTTTCTAATTTTAAATCCTATAATCCCAAAATAAATTAAAATTTTGTTAGGATTTGTGGAAAACCCTTATTTTGGTCATTTATCCCAATTTATAGACATCATAGTGGTATCAAAGACATATCTTGTCCATCTATGGGATTCAAATACTTATGCAAAATAGTGACATGGAGAAGGCTAGGGTTGAGAGTTTTATTCAAGCCCATGATCGTATGATGGGGACCATGGCTAGATTCCATCAAATAGTGAAGGGAAAAGATGGGAATCAACCCTTTAAAGAGGAGGACCAACCTTCAATTCATTCAGATATAATGGAATATTATGATGTTTATTTGACACATACACCCTAGTTTAGAAGGGGAAGGAACTTTAGAGAATGGATAGTGCTGAAACAAGGAAAAGGGAACCATGGGCATGTAGCCATGCATGACGATTTAGGGAAAATAGTTCTCCTAAATTATGATGGGGATTCAGTTATTTTAGTAAGATCTTGGGTAGATAAGATAAATTAATACCTTGACTTGAGGCCTAGGGTTAGAAAGGAAGCTCTAACTTTCATCATCCAACATTTGGATGGGGTTTCCTATGAATAGTGGCATCATAGATGAAAAAAACAAGGGCATGACATCATTGAGACATATGAGGAGATTTGTGAGAGGATAATTAATGAGTTTTCTAAGAAGGTAGAGCCACCAAAATCAAAAATATTAATGGAACCAAATAGGGACTTCAAATTGTATAAAGGGTAACCATTGAATTAACCAACTAAGCTAGTTTCTAATTATACAAAGGACATCCACTCCACGAGTATGTTGGTCATAATAAATTGATGGTTATCAGGTAGCCAAATATAAATTTTTATATTGGCATGGATAGGCCATTACATGAGGAGTTTAAGCATTAAAATTCAATAAATTTTGGGCCTCTTATGACAAGAAACTAAATGGATTCAAAATCATCAAACTCAAAAAAATTCAAAAAATTTGAGGCATGCAAAACTAATATTTAGGGGAAAACACAAAGGGGAGGACAATCAAACATTTATAAGAAAAAAAAGGAAAATATTTAGGTAGGTAAACCCAAATTTTAAGACCATTTTCATAAAAAAAGAGGACACCCAATAAGTTCCAAATAAAGAGATAATTGCCACACTATCTGGTGCTTTAAGATGCCATGCATTCTGTGTGAAAGGGACTCTTAGAGACAAAAGGGTGATCATGTTAATGGATAATTGAGCCACTCATAAATTCATATATGCTAAATTGGTTTCAAGGTATAGGCTACTCATCGAGGAAAATGGTGGATTTAAGGTAACTTTGGGGATGTCTCTTCCATTCCATGTATTTACAGCACCTTGGGATTGAATCTCACCATGGGTGAATATGATTTTGAAGTTAAATTCCATGTGATAGACCTTGGGGAGTTATATTTTGTGCTTGGATCTTAATGCTTTCAATATATTGGTGAGTACACTCATAATTTATAGGACATAAAATTGAAATTCATGGTAGCCAACAAGGAAATTACTATTCACAACTTAAGCAATGGGACACCCATGATGGTGACCTATAAAAAGATGGAGAAAGATTTTAATAAAGGGTATATTTCATAGGAAAATAAGTTATTTATGCATGATACAAGGTCTGATTTAGATCAATAATTACATCACAAGGATGTCTAAGCCATCAACAATAGACATAAGGGAGTGTTTGGTGACATATTACATGGGTTGCCCCGTAATAGAGGGTTTGAACATATAATTGATTTAGAAGAAGGCACAAGAGAAGTGATTGCTACCCCTACTGCTACCCATGGATCTATAAGGAGGATATTAATAATGCCATCTAATAGCTACTTGAGGTGGGGTACATAAGACCTAGTGTTATCCCCTTTGCTTCTTCGGTGGTACTTGTGAAGAAGAAGGATGGGACCATGAGGATGTTATTGATTATATATTATTGAACAAAAAGACCATAAAAAATAGGTACCCCATACCTAGGATTGATGAACTCATTGATGAGCTTCATGGGAGTTTTACTTCTCCAAAATAGATTTCAAGACTTGTTACCACCAAATTCATGTGATGGAGGAAGATGTCCAAAAAATATATTTTTATTATCACTATGGGCATTATGAGTTTTTGGTCATGCCCTTTGGTCTCACCAATGCTCCTATTACTTTACAATCTTGCATGAATCACATTTTCAAACAACATTTGAGAAATTTTGTGTTAGTGTTCTTTGATGACATATTGGTATGTTAAAAAACTTGAGAGGAGAATTTACGTCACTTAGATATTGTGCTGGGAATGTTAGAAAAACAAACCCTCTTTTAAAAAACATATAAATGTGAGTTCGATACTTATAAAATCTTATATTTAGGACATGTAATTAATGTTCAAGGGTTCCAAGTGGACAAATAAAAGATTCAAGACATACTTGATTTGCCACCTCCCACTACTATGACTCAATTGAGAGGTTTTCCTAGGTTATGTAGCTATTATCAGAGGTTTGTGAAGTTGTTTTCTCAAATTTATGGACCCCTTACAAACTTGACAAAGGAGGGTGCCTTTGTGTGGTCCCAAACTACTTTGGAGGCTTTTGAGAGACTCAAATAAGTAATGAGTTCTTGCCTTTTGCTTGTTGCTCTAGATCTTACAAGTCCTTTCACATTAGAATTTGATGCTTTAGGAGAAGGGATAGGGGCTGTCATAATGAAAAAAGGACATCCCATTGATTTTAAGAGTAGAAAACTCAAGGAAGGGGAAAGGAAATTTTTAGTGTATGACAAGGAAATTTTAGCTATCATGCATGTTTTAGCCAAATTTTTCCAATACTTGATTTGTGGAATATTTGTGGTAAAAAAAGATCATAATAACCTAAAATACTTCCTCACACAATTTTATTTGAATGATTGGCAACAAAAATGGGTGAGCAAATTACAATCCTATGATTTTGATATTGAATATGTGAAAGGTAAAAATAATAAGGTGGTTGTTGCCTTATCAAAAAGGCCTTATTTGTCCTCCTTGAGTGAGTTAATAGTAGATTGAAGGGTTGTAATTTTAGTCAAGTATGCAAAGGAACAATGGGCTACAAATATTTTAGAAGGTAAGGTGGTGGACAAAAAATATAAGGTGTATGGGGATTTATTTTTTTATAAAGTCAGAATTCTTTTAATCCCTTTATCCAAGTTAAAACACCAAATTATAAAGGATGTTCATGATGATACTATGATTGGTCATCAAGGGTTATTTTAGACATACAAGCAGGTGAGAGAAAGATTTTCATGGAAAGGCTTAAAGGGATATATTATATCACATGTTATGGAGTGTGTGGTTTGTCAAAAGAATAAGGGAATGAATACATTTCCAGCTAGTCTCTTGCAACCTCTCCCTATTACCCACCAAAAATGGGAGAGCATAACTAGGGATTTCATAACTGGGTTGCCCATGTCACAAGGTAAATGTGGAATTTTTGTAGTGGTGGATAGGTTGATAAAATATGCTCATTTTTTTGTACTTCTATCCAGGTACAATGCCCCTTATATAGCATAAATATTTTTCAAAGAGGTATTCAAGTTGCATGGATTGCCCAAAATTATCATACGTGATAGGGACAACTATTTTATGAGCCATTATTGGTAAGATATTTTTAAAATTATAGGTATGTAATTACTTCCAAGCACTAATTACCACCCCCAAACTAATGGACAAACTGAGATTATCAATAAGTGGGTAGAAGGGCACCTAAGGAACTATGTTTTGGGATAACAAACAGGATGGAATAGATGGCTATACATGGTGGAATTTTGCTAAAATACTTCCTACCACATGTCTAGTGGTATGTCACCCTTCAAATCTTTATATAGATCAGAAAAAGATTTATATGGATCAACATACGGTGGAGAGGAAATTTGAGCTAGGAGACACGGTATATTTGAGGTTGCAACCTTATAAAAAATACTCCTTCAAATAAAGTGGAGCAAAAAAGTTGAGCCACATTTCTATGGGCCATATAATATTTAGAGAAGGGTCGGTAAGGTGGAATATAAGATGGAGTTATCGAAAGGAAACAAGATCCATAATGTTTTCCATGTTTCTTGCCTAAAAAGGGCTCTTGGAAAACACATAACACCTTCCATTGACTTGCCACCTCTTGATGATGAAGGTAAGTTGGTTTTGGTTCTAGAAAATATCCTTGAGGTTCATGAGAGGAGGCTTCAAAATTGAACCATAACATAATACTTAGTTCCATGGAAAAATATACCTTTAGAAGATGCAACTTGGAAAGGGGTAGTTATCCTTCAACACCCAAGTTTATAATTGCTTGTGGGCAAGCAATTTTGGGAAGGGAGGACTATAATGTCCCCCTTTTTAAACTAGTCTTGGGATAATAGCCTAGCCTTTTCATTCCTAAAGGTTAAGGAAATTAGAGAAAAAAAGGGGAACATTTTAGACCTTCAAGAGTATTTAATAGAAAAGCATTTTATGATCTAATTTCTAGTTGGGGCCTTTTGAAGGTCATGGGTACCTAAGGCCTAAAGTGAATATTATGAGGAGAATTTTGTTTTAAAAAAAAAAGAGATTCTTCCTCCTAATTTTGGGTGATACACTTGGAGGTTAGTTATAAAAGGAAAGGAGATGTTCATTTTAAGGGGTTATGCATTTTATGGTATTGAATTGATGATCAAGTATGTCAAGCTTGTTCACAGTGACTTGAGGATGAAAACCTTTAAGTGCACTAAGGATTTGGAGATGAAAACCTCCATTCCTTCATTGAGGGAAGCTCTATGAAAGATATGTAATTATTATTCATATATTCATGGTTATATTTAATTGGTATTATAAAGGTGTTTTGGAACACCACCTTGTTTGAAATATTGGTGAGCACATTGGAAGCTTGATGATGCATTTTTTTAGGTCAAGGAGGTGAGTGACCTGATTGTGGAGGTTATTTATTGGTTTTATTATACATCCCTAGGGTGGAAAATTGGTTGGAGGGTTTAATACCCCTCTTTATACAGATTTTTGCTTCAAAATATTCTTCTAGGGTCTAGAGGCATTTTTATCAATTTATTCCAGCTTTGGTGATTTGTTTGCAGGATAATTTGTAAGTTTTTAGGGCCATTCCATGCCCTAAAATAATCATAATTTTTTTATATTATTTTCCTAATATTGGTGACTTGAATTAGAGTATTTAAAGGCCTTTAGAGGGGCTAAATTAGGGGTATTTCATTCTAAATTATTTTCACAAATTTTCATAATTAAATGTGAGTATTTATAAGGATTGCAAGGTAGAATTAAAGAAGGAAATGTAGCTATACTGACAAAAAAAATTAGAATTATTACAAGGGTAATATTTAGTCATATCACCATTTATACCTTTCCAATAGAGGTATTTTATTTCAAATTCATATTCATCAATTTTGGGGTTGCATTGGAGTATGTTTGATTAGAATTTAGATTATTCTTCCCAGTTAGGGTCTATTGATTTTAAATCTTAGAATCCTGAAATAAATTGTAGATTTGTTAGGATTTGTGGAAAACCCTTGTTTTGGTAATTTGTCCTAATTTGGGGACATTATAGGTGGGCTTAAGGATATCATACAACTTGAGGTTTTCATGTTTAATCCAACTTTAGTATCTAAATCCATACCATTAGCATGCTAGGTAGAAAAAAAATATCTAGTCAAACGAAGGGATTTTACTAATGTCTATGAACATAAATCTATAACACCACCATTTCCTCAACATAAAATATTGACCCCTCAATAAATTGAATAGAAGCATGTAAAAGGGTTATGTTTTGACTATAAAAGTAAGTGGATCAAAGGACATAAATGTGTTGAAAATAAGTTATTCTACATTGAAGGCACCAATGAAGATGAAGAAGGTGATGAGGCCTTAGGTGAGGGAATGGAATATCTAGATGAGTGATATTAATACTTTCACCCTACCATCTCATGTCATGCACTTTTAGGTATTAGTACTCCTAAAAATCTTAAGGTGGTGGGTTTCCTCAAAAAATAAAAGATGATAGAGTTTATTGACTCAATGAGTACACACAACTTCATCAATAGTAAGTTGGTTATTCGTTTGAATTATCTTGTTTACCCAACACCATAATTTTATGTCATGATTTTAGATGGTGGCATAGTCAACTATTTTGGAAAATGCAATAGTATAAATCTTACTATGGGAGACTACATGCTAGATTCTCCTATGTTTTATATTGTTATGGGTGGGGTTAAAATTATTTTAGGAGTAAAATGGCTCACAACTCTGGGCACCATAGAGATGAATTTATAGGAACTATTCATGCACTTTCATTCTAAAGGTAGGACATTTAAACTATGTATATTACTATAAGACTCCATAATTGGTTAGTTCACATCAGATGATGATGATTCTTGAAAAAGGGGACAAAGGATTTATAATATGAATGTTTTCCATAAAACTTTAACCAACCAATGTGTTTACACATCCTAATTTACAGATGATTCTTGATGACCACCCAACTATTTTTAGATCCATGTTAAAAGAACTATCACCAAGAATAAAATATGATCATGCCATAAAACTACTTCTAGGTAGTACATGATCAAGGAGGATCTATGTACCATGCTTTAATAAAGTCTTCAAAATTTAGATTGATTGATGGCATAATTTAGACCTCATCGATAGCTTTCTAGTGTAATTTTAATAGATCAATTGTGAGTCTGTATGTGCAAGATATCGTACACCATAGTTTTTGGTCAACAAGTAAAAAATATGTGATGCAGGTTGATGTAGTGCAATTCTAGTCTACCAAGTAGACCAATGAAGTTGTGACATGTGGCATTCCCTTGGAGCAAAAAAATTAGGTTTGGTTTTCATCCTTCATCTTTGATAACATATGGTGTTTGGTCAAATGGGCCTTGCAATTTTCTCATTAGGGGTACTCAGTGAGGGTCGACACACTCTTTGTGAGGAAGGGTGCCTTGGCATCCTTTACTTCATAATTCATTATATTCATTGGTGTATTTAAATTTATATTTGTTTTGTATTCCCATGCATGTGTGACTAATATTCATGAATTTGTAAATAAAGCTGAGCTCAGGCCAACTCAAGTCACTAACCCAAGTCAGTAGTGAAGCTCGAACCCATCTGCCGACTGTCAAAGTTTCCAACATTACTAACTACCATCCAACATTAACTTGGATGTTGAGAATAGAAAATGCTAATGCTAAGTTGGGTTGAGCCCAATTTATTCCAAATCATAAATGAGTCTAGTCACCTAACTAAATCAAGGTTGATGAGCCTAACATAGCTCGTAGATTGAGCCAACCAAGTGCCTTAGCCAACAAAAGGGATATTGATAGCTATGAAGGTGGAGTCTTAGGATTATAAAAGTTCAAAATCATTTCTACATCCCAATTGTGGTACTAAAAGATTATGTAGTCCACCAAAGTAAATGTTAATGGCTCGAATCATGGACTTATTAGCTAAAAATAATAAGGCCCAACCATTACACCCATGAGCCTAAGTACTATATAAATTGATTGAAATGTTATTAGAAGAGGATATTGTTCGGACTATGTTATATTTTTTTAAAGGGCATAGAACTATTTGGAAAGTTAGAGCCTTGAGCTTAGAGAGTTAGCTTAAGATAATTATTTCCAAGAGGAAGCAGACATTGGGGAAGATTTTGAAGACTTGTAATATGATTTTTAATCCATTTTGATGCAATAATTTAATAGAATGATCCTCACTTGGAGTAGAACCAGAGACATAGGCTTATAAGTCGAACTCCATTATCAAGTCTTGGTTGGTGAATTGATTCCTATTTTCTACAATTCTAATTATTTCTCTAATTTCAGTCATTATATTTATAAGTTTTATTTTTTTAAATTAGAAAAAGATTAAAAAAACCATGTAAACAATAGTTTGTGTTTTCAATTTTTTGACAATTGTGCATTTCATTTATGGATCAGTACACCACCAAACATCCAACCATATAGGTATCTATATGCCCAAAAGAGTTAAATTTAAAAGATGGTATATGAGATGTTGGAGGTAGGTATTATCAAACATAGCCAAAGTGAATATCCATCCTCAGTGGTCATGGTGTATAATATTGATGACACTTGGAGTATGTTCTCAAACTACAAATAACTGAACAAGTACACAATCAAAGATAAGTTTCTTATTCCAGTCATTGTTATTTATTTTATAAAATTAGATATTTATTTTTGATATCATCAAATCTATATTAGAGATGAGGATATCCATGAAACAAATTTCAAAAATCATGAATGTCATTATGAGTTTATGGCCACACCTTTTGGTCTCACAACACCATTACATTTTATAGTTTAATGAATACTATTTTTAGGCATTTTTTGAGTAAATTTATTTTGGTGTTTTTTAATGACATCCTAATATATATATATAAAAACTTGAGAAGAACATTTGAAGCATGTAAAATAAGAACTATTAGTTATGGAAAAACATTAACTTTATGTCAAACCTTCCAAATGTGATTTTGGAGTCCAAGAGGTGGAGTACTTGGGTCATATTTTTTCACATGGAGTAAAAATTGATCCTAAGAAGATAAGAGATATGATGGAGTGGCAAGTGAAAAATACCCTCATGAACCTTTGCATAATTTTGAGACTAACAAGGTGTTATTGTATATTTTTAAAAACATATGGTAGTATAGCAAATCCACTCACAACCTTGTTGAATAAATACTCCCTACAATGGAATGAATCTAGTACCATGACATTTGAGCAGCTGAAAGAGGCTATGTACACCACTCTAGTTTTGGCTACCCCTATTTTTTCTAAAAAAATTATTGAATGTGATGCATCTAGATATGGCATGGGGGCAATACTCATGCAGGAAGGAAGACCCATGATCATTCTTCTATCTATTTGAAAGAGATGATGGATATTATTCATGTAGTCAATCAATAGAGACCTTATTTGATGGGTAGATAATACCAAATAAATATTGATCATGATAATCTAAATTATTTTATGGAATAATGATTTTCATTAGAAGAATAACAAAAATGGGTGACTAAAATGTTGGGATATGACTTTGATATAGTCTATAAAAATGAAAAGAGAATGTGGTAACATATACACTATCTAGGAGGGGATGAATCAATTGAGACTTATTATGCGTAATGACCATTTGGAAGGAAGAGTGATGTTTAACCTTTTTTGGAAATAAATATGGGGAGAATAGTCTAATAAAACAAATGGACAATCTATACTAAAAGTAGGCCAATTAAATAATTCAAATTCACAATATTTTGATACAATACTAAATTATGAAAGTATGTTAAATATAGAAAGTATAATGCCAAACAGTAATTTGAATGAAATAACACAAATGAGAAATAATACTTAGCCTATGTATTATTGTGCAAGTAGATATAAAAAGTGTAGATGCAAGATAAGATAGTTTGATGTTTCACTCTGATTTGTCATATTTTATAGATTAACTCTCTAATAGCTTGGACACTACCATCAATATCTAGATAATATTTTCAAAGCCTATGTCCCAGATCTGATGTTTCTATATTATATATAATATTGATCCTTCTCTATAATGAACACTTGTGTTTGTTAGGGTTAGTTTTCACCTTGTAAATTCTCTACTTAAATTTTGTGTATAATTTTTAGATATCAGTATGTAGCTCAAAACCCTAGGTCCTCTAATTACAACATGTTACCTTGAAAAATGGGGGTTAGATGGATTAAGCAAATTCAATATATACTTAAAGACCCATATGTCAATGAGTGTTGCCTACATAATCATATACTCTGAAGATAACCTCAAACCAATGTGGTTTTCCTCGTTATATGGGTTTGTGTGTGAACAATTGTGAAATATGTTATATGCGAGTGCATGCAAGGATCTAGATTTTAATTTGATAAATACTATTCATGGGATGCTTTTTGAATGTTTCAAACCTGTAATAAGACTGATCTTCTAATTTATTTATAAATAGTGAAGAATAGGGTAGTTTTTAAAGCTTGAGAGGTGTTTTTGCTTGGTATAAGATACATGTGTGCTTGATTTGTACTTGATGATAATGAATGATATTTTACTTGTATTTATAGAATAACTTTTGAAATTATCTCATAGGAGGTTTAATTAAGACAAATAGGCCTACCCAAACATTTTGAAAGATTTGTAAATTTGACCATTTGAAAGGCAAGGACACTAGCATCAAAGTTGGGACACTAGCATCTATGTTAGTATCCTAATCTGTATGGTGGTATCTTGCAAGATAAAAAGTTTTTGAAGATATATAACTGTATGAGTAGGATATAAATTGGGTTTTATGTAGACTATGAGGTACAAGTGATCTAGGTAATCAAAATATCAGGGTTAGACTATGGGATAAATATTTAGGCATAATGAGATGGCAAACATGAGCCTTTTGGTATAATAAAGGTCTTAAACTAAAGGGTTAAGCCACGAGTGATATTTTTCAAGTGTAAAAGACTAATTTATCATATGAAATTTGATTTTAGTGTCTACATCCCCCCATTAATATAGTAATTCATAAATATTAAATTATTAGTTTAAAGGAAAGAAAAGTGTACCTTGGTGTGTAAAACACACCTTGATTTGACTTAAACCATGTTTGAATTTATTATTTGTGTGTTACCTATAACCAAGATCATGCCATAGTGTAATTAATTCATAAAATATAAAAAATGAATAATTCAAATACTTGAAATAAAAGACAGCAAGGAAGGCATACATCTGTGTGTCAATGCAACCATGTTGTCCCTTGGTAGTTTGCTTTGGTAATGATGCTTCTTTGTTGAAGTAATGTAGAGACAAGTTAATAATTGAACCTTGGATATGTGAAGAGAATAATTTGAGGGTGATCATCCCCCTAATCTAGTGTAAATGTGAGTTATGCCAAGGCCATCATAATCATTGAATCTCAATTACACAATTCAAGTGTATACATAATTTATCCAATCTTGCCCAGATGAAATGGTATATCCATCTCAACCTCAAAAATATAAATAGTGCCAAGGCCATCGAGGGTGTTGTGTAATACCCTACCTCAATTCAAAAGTTCCTTTTCATTGGCATAGTGTTATTATAATTTTAGTATGTTATGTGGTGACCTTGTTCAGGTAGTGTGGATGATGTTCACATGTGACATATTAAATTTGGCCCATTGGGTTGCTTGGGAAGCTATCAAGGTCATATTAACTCACTTGTGACCTTGAGCAGGTTGTTCTTTAGTTGAGCAATGATTTGGTTGGTCACTAAGGTTTTCCTAGTGATTCATCTCTAGAGATGAGTTGGTATTGTTTGAGGTGTATTTGGTCTTAGGAGATAGTTTTACATTCCATTATTTATTTATCGACATTTCTATGTTTGTGGTGAGAAAATTCCTATTGTGGAGTTGTTAATAAATGCCTTTCTTAGTAGTTGTTTTAGAGGACATGTTAATCTTTTGAGTTACTCTATTGGAGTCTCAAGTGGTCTATCATCTTGCTCATTGGGACACTGAGCTTGCAATCAACCATTGTGGTCATGGTTGGGATGTCTTTGAGTCTATGTTGGTCATATTCTACTTAAGTTTCAAATCAACTTCATGTACTCTATAAGCTTGTATTTGATCTACATTAGATTTTCACTAGTCATATTGTAGTTAGGAATAAATGTTATGCATGTATAATTAATATATTTTACTTATATTTGACAATGTTATTCATGTTTTCTCATTTGATTTATAATTATGTATTTATTTAAATGTAAATATAACATGATTTTGGTAAAATGTATAATAAGTGAAATTTAAATTGATTAATGGAAGCTAATTTTATCATTTGAGGAAATAGTTTTTAATAATAATAATAATAATATCAAAAGATTGATGTTGTGTAGAAGACTGATTTTGGGTAGAGAAGGTTGATGCTGTATGGAAGAATGACATTATGTAAAGGACTAATTCTAGGCATGACATCATGCATAATACTGATGTAGAGTGGACTAATGTTATGCAAAATATGGATTTTGTGTAGAAGCCTGACTCTATGGGAAAGACTATTACAAAAGACACGGTTGATTTGATCTATAGGTAGAATTTGACATAGAAGGGAGCATCTAGATATGGAGCTATAAAATGGTCCCCCTAGATAGTTCATCCGTGTAAGTTTTTCCTTCCCCACTCAAGGCAAAATCTCCCATGTATCTAGTGATTTTGGGTAGAATGTCGATGTTGTGTGGAAGACTGACACTATACGAAAGATTGATTCTAGGTAAAAGGTTGATGATGTGTAGAAGACTAATGTCATGCAAAATATTGACACTATTCAAAATATTGATGATGTACAAAAGATAGTTGTTATGCATAAGATTGATTCTATGTGGAAAAATATTATAGAAGATGTGGATGATCATATATGTGGGCATAATATGACATAAAAAAAGCCTTGACCAAATATGGAGCTGTAAATGGTTCCCCTAAGAAAGTTGGCCATTCCCCACTTTTCCCCTCTACTATCCACAAAGGTTTAGATATTATGTAAATAGAATTTGTGGTGGATTCTAGAAGTTAGAAGCATGTATCTTTCACAGAGGTGGTATCCCATAAGATAGATCTAAAAGAAGATCCAAACCCTCTCAAACTATCATATTTCAACTCGGTTATGATCTTTGACAAGGAAGAGGTCAAACAAATGATCAATTCAAAGAATAATTCTTAGCCCTAGGGTTCATCTACATATTTGTGGATTATTGGCCAAAATGTCAAGATCTGCATGCTTGGATCTCAAAGCATTGGTAACCCATCCTGTTAGGTGATCTTGATATTTTCTCTTATACAAAAAGTTTATTTATTATTGTATTTTATAATATTGAAGACAAGGTAAAGATTCAAAATCAATTCTGGTGTTTGAACCACCACCCCTTGGTTATTAAACAATGGTCCCTTGCCTTTAATCTCCTCACTAAACCACTTAATATAAAACTCATTTGGGTTCACCTGCCCCATCTTCATCTTCAATTTTAGATCAAATCTAGCCTGAAGGCTATTAGTGAATTACTAGGTGAGTATATACAAATGCACCCAGATATCAATCATTTCTACCACACTACTTTTTCTAGGACCTTGGTAAATATTGAAACTCCAAGAATCTTCTTTAAAATATCACTTTGTAAGTTGGGGATCAATCTTGGTCCTAACCCTTAGACTATGAAGGTTTGTTGTTTTTTTTTTGTAGCTAATTTAATATAGAAAATTTGACCAAAACTATAATTTCCTTGGAAAAAAAAAGATTCCTCTTGGTAGAAAGACTCCCACCTCGAACACCTACAAGTGTTTATTGAAAATGATTCAAATTTAGATTTTGATACCAATGATTATTCATCACCTTTGGAGGATCTTGAGGACCATAAAAAACCCCTCATTCATAAGATGTAATCCTAAAGGACTTAATATCTCCAATGAAAGCTACAAACTTTGTAGTTCCCTTTGCTTTAGCCACCTCTTCCAAGAAGAACCCAAAAATGGAATTGTCTAGGGTAGAAATCGAGGACCCAACAATAGAAGACAAATCCTAACCCTATGTTGTTGTAAAATTCAAGGAAGCATGGACAAAATTTTAAAAGAGAAAAAAAGGTAAAAAAGTAGTGGTTCAACTGTCTTGTATGTCCCTTCACTCAAGGGGACCCTGAGATGAACTTCCTAACTCAGAGGGACCCTGAGCAAATTCATAAAAGATAGTTGATGAAGGTAGAAAGAAAGTGGAACCCTAATGAAATTTTGTGGAAAATCACCTGGTTTAAGGATGTAAAAATTCTATTTGGATTATGTTTCTTGATGTTTATGTGGAAGACTAGTGGATGCTTCATCAAAGCATTTGTGGTTATTTCTTGATTATTTAAGGTAGATTTGAACCTTTGTCCATTTTAGCTCATTTTGTGTTTTTTTTGCCTAGTTATTATAGTGTCTATTTTTCCTATCCCATTATCACTAGTAGATGCATCCCATTTATGTGTCAACATTACATCTTTCTCTCCTTTGTATTAAGTTTTGGGATCTTCAAACCCTGTGACCTTTACCTGATCAAATAAAATAATAATAATAATAATAATAATAATAATAATAATAATCAATTTGAATGAGTGTATTATTAAATTTTGAGTCTTCCATTTTTACTTGGGTCACGTTGGAGGTAGACAAGCTGAGTGGGAGACAATGGACAAAGCACTTGCTTATGTTTATTGTCAATTTGAACCCTTGTCAAAGCCAACTCACCAAAATTTATGCCATATTCTTGGGAATGTTAAGTGGATGACAAACCCACATGGGTGTGGGATGCCCAAGTTAGTGGCAGTAAACTTACATCATGCCAAAATTAATTGTAAGGCATCTTTACATGTAAGGGGACAAGTGTGCCACTATGTGCATTAAAAAATGAATTTTAAATTGTAATCTAATATTTAATTCAAAATAGTGTAAAAGGGAACTTGACCCAAATTTAGTCATTCCAATTCATGGATAATTGGCTAAGGGAGAAGGAGAAAGAATAAGAAGGAAGAAGAAGGATAAAAGAGGAGGAAGGATATCTTGGGAAAGCTTAGAGGAGCCAAGGAGCATTCGTGGAGATACAGTCATAGGGATACTCTCTCCCAAATCCTATCATATTTCCCATTAAAGAAACAAATTTACTGTGGATTGTTGTATCTTTGATTATTAATTTAGTTGTTTGGTTGATTTCATTATTAAAGGAAGTTAGAGGTCAATTGGGAAATTTATGGTGTATATATCTAAGTTTATGGGTGTAAATTTAGTATTGAGTTAAAAAATAATAATAAACCTGTAAATCAGTTTTTGTATCTATTGAACATCAAAATCATTCTATTATATTGATTTTGTTGTAAATCATGTGTATAGAAATATACTCATGTTATTTTGAAATTTATTTGTTAAAGGAAGTTGTAGAAGAAGACTACATTTTATGGGTCATAATTGTTTGCAATTTGTTTACTAAAGAGACTTGTTTTTCTTAGTAGACATCTAAATTTATCAAAACAAAAATTTTGATGGATTATTTACATTTTTATATTACATTAGAGACCATTTTATTATTCATCTAGGATCATTTCATATTTTTGGTGAATCAGTTTCTTAGCCCGTTTACTCTATTTTTTGTGCAAATTAACCTAAAACATCTAAAAGATGGGCTCAAAAAAATACCTAAGATGAAAATTTAGTAAAATAAAATTTTAAACCTTCTACCCTATCATTTTAGAGTATACAATAACATGAATTATCAATATAATTTTATTGTATTTCATTCGATAAACCGATTCTGAAAGACACTTATAAAAATTCTACAATGTCTGGTCATTTGCAGTCAACAAAGTGGCTTAGGATCTAATTTTTTAAACACAAATAAAATTACCATTTTTCATATTTGAATGTTATGCATGAATTCCATGAGATTAATTTCACACCTGGAAATTTGAAACATCCAAATTAGGGTTTTTATTATTTTTAATAACCTGATTCCGAACCCCAAATTGTTCAAAAAATTATAGGTAGTGTTTTAAGCATATGTTGGTGAAATTTATTATAATAGACTTATATATATATATATATATATATGTATGTATATATATAAAATAACTTGATTAATATAAATATATATTTTTATTTTAAACACATTTATATATAAGTAGGATTATAAAAGGATCTTCGTATGCAATTTTAGTTATTTATACATATATACATTTGTATATAAGAATGTAAAATTAGATTATCATAATAGGTATTTTAGACAGTTTTATTGGTAGTATAGAGATTTTAAGTTAAGGTTTTTACATTTAAAAATATAGATGTGGGATCGTGAAAATGGTAAATAAAATTTGTTTTTTCCTTTAATTAAAGATGGGATAATGGGCTTACATTGAAATTTTATTGAGTATCTCAACATGAAAATAGATTTTAGTGGAGGACTATTTCTCTATAGATAACATGTCCCTATAGAAAATGAATGGGGTTAAATAAATGAGTAATTATTGTGGTGTATGAGTGGAAAGTTTTCCCTATAATGATGTTTAGTATCGATATGAGTTAGGAAGATTTAGTGTACTCTCTGACATGTTTTAGGAGGTTTATCTATGAATGTTTTTAATCTTTGATAATGTGGTTCTATGATATTTGAGTATTGGAATAAATAAAATTAATTATGGATCTTCTTATAGGTTTATTCCCTATAGATAACACACCTAGATGGATGCTTAGGATTATAATGTTTTTTTTAGACTTATAAAATTCCCAGTATTGTATAATTTGATGAGAACTGTTAGATTTGTAAATTTTATTAGTATGTTGTTATTATAAGTGAATAAAATTATAGTTAGTGGATGAAAATTTAGAAACTAGTAAGCTATGTATATCGTTGACATTAAGTGGATATTGCCTTCTTGTTGGCTTACATATAGAATAGTCACATAAATGTTATGTCAAATTGTTCAATTCTTTATTTAACCTATATATATATATATATATATATAATTTTTTTATCAATTGGAAAAAGAATAGTATTTAAGAGGGAGGATTCACTTGCTTAGTGTAAAGATGACCCATTGTTGTCTATGTTACAGTGTAGGTTGAGGAGTTCTAGTTTAGTAGATTGTAAAGATAATTGGAGTGTTAGTTAAATAGAATTGTGTTGTAAATTAAGTTATTATATTGTAATATTCATATCCAAAGCTTATGAATAAACTTATTATAATCCAGGATGGATAAATTTTTAGTCATTGATCGTACTCAAAATAACTTCTTTTATTATCATTGAATTCACAACTAATTATGAATGTTGATTAATTATTTTCTAAACTTGTAATACTTTCATTTTGAGATTAATATAAAAGTGGTGCTTATTATATTATGTCAATTAGGACCTTAGTATAGTATACATTTCATGTTTAATCATCCTAATGATTTTTTTTTTAAAATTATATACTAATGGGTTTTGTAACTTGGAAAATAGCCTAGAGTTAACATTTTAATGATGTTTGCAAACCAATATTAAAATTAAGCCAAGTTGTTTTCCTTCTAATTCATAATAATGAAAATAATATATTTTTGTGCTTATAAAAGTATAAAAGTAATGCAAATTTATTAGGATCCATCTTAAGGAAATTTAACAGACTTAAAATCAAAATTTAGTAATGCAAATGGGTAATTTTCACTTGTTTAAATTTAATAAATTCATCCCAAAATATACTTAATATAAATAGTAAAACTTAGATAAAAAAATATTAAACCTTGAAATAGGGTAGAAGGAGTGGAAGACATTTAACAGTTTATAGATGTGGTAAAATTGGGTAGGAGTGGAAGACCTTCAGCAAGTTACAGGTGTGGTAAGATAGGGCAAAAGGAGTGGAAGACCTTCATCAGTTTATAGGTGTGGTAAAATAAGGTGAAAGGAGCAGAAGACCTTTAGCAGTTTATAGGTGTGGTAAGTCAAGGTAGAAGGAGTGGAAGACCTTTAGTAGTTTACAAGATATTCCAATGGTGTGGATCTCCAAATCCCAAATACTCAACTTAGAGAGAGGTTGAGGAAGAAGAAATAAGATTCAGTGAAATTCAATGGAGGAATAGTTTGAGTTACTGTAGGCCTTAGGGTAGGAGTTTTCCTAAGTAGAAGATAAAATAAGACTTTTAGAAATCTCATTTTGATTTCCAATCTAAATAGGAGAAAGAAATGGTAACTATGAAAGACCTTTAGTACTTTCATTTTGAATTTCAATCAGAGTGGGAGGAAGTAATGGTAGCTGTAGAAGACCTTTAACAATTTCAATTTGATTTTCATTCTAACTAGGAAGAAGTAACAATAATTATAGAAGACCTTCAATAATTTCAATTTGAATTTCACTCTAAGTAGGAGGAAGTAATGGTAACTATAGAAGACCTTTATTAGTTTTAATTTGAATTTCAATCTGAGTAGGAAGAAGTAACAATAATTTTGGAAGACCTTCAGCAATTAGAATTTGAATTTCAATCTGAGTGGGAGGAAGTAACGGTAACTGTAGAAGACCTTCAAAATTTTCACTTTGAATTTTAATTGGAATAGGAGGAAGTAATGGTAACTATGGAAGACTTTCAATAATTTCAATTTGATTTTCATTCTAAGGAGGAGGAAGTAATGATAACTAAAAAAGACCTTAAACAACTCCAATTTAAATTTTAATCTAAGCAAGAGGAAGTAATGGTCATTGTAAAAGACCTTCAACAACTTTAATTTAAATTTCAATTTGAGTGAGAAGAAGTAACAGTAACAATGGAAGATCTTCAGCAATCTAAAGTTCATTTTTCTTTCATCAAAGGGAATAGGAGTGGAAAGAGAATAAGGAGACTTCTATTAAGATATTGATGAGAATGAAATCAAGGGAAAGGAGGAGATGAAGATGTCCTAGTTTTGGGTGGATTGGGGGTAGTCCATTCCATCACTAAAATTCCCCATAATTTTGAATGGAAAGCTACGTGGGAGAGTTTTAGTGCATAAAACCTTCAACATTTTGAATTCCAATTTGAGCAAAAAAATAAGAATACCTATTTTGACATGGATGGGAGTAGGAGTGGAAGGAGACTTCTTCCAATAGTATGTGGGTGAGAAGGAAAAAAAGGGAAAGGAGGAGATGAAGATGACCCAGATCTAGGTGGATTGAGGGTTTTCCATGCCATCAACAACATCCCCCTTAAGACTGAATGGCAAGATGGATGAGAAATAATTAGTTTTGTAGTCGAGTGGAAGGGAGATTTTGGGTGTAATTTGAAAAATAAAATTAGATAAAAAGTTTCTCACATCATCTGTTGGGTTTCTTCAAGATCTCCTACTCAGACAAGGAGTGAATCTACCCAAGGTTTTTGTGAGGAGAGCCCAATCCTAGAAATTTCTTAGGAGTGGAAGGAGCATAAGACCTTTAGCAGTCTGAATTTTATTTTGATTCAAGAAACTAGAACAATATTGAGTTTTCTTTTATGGTCCTTCTATGGGGTGGATGATGGAGGATCCCGCCCCAAGATCTTTTTTTGGGGTAAGTTGGATATTAGAGGAACCCACTCCCCTAGTTCTTTGAATGGAATGGATATTAGAGGAGTCCTTGATTTAACCCCTTCTGATGGCTTAGACAATGGAAAAATCCATTTATCCCAACTGAGCACTATAAGTAATTTGGTTTATTTATGGTCCTTCATTAGGATGGAAGATAGAAGATCCCACCCTATGATTCTATTTTGGGTAAATATGGGTGTTAGAGGAACCCACTCCCTTGTTCTATTGAATGGCATGGTTATTAGAGGAGACCATGTTTTAAACTTATATGATTGCCTAGACAATGGAATTATCCATTTATCTCATCCTAACACTGTTAGTGTTTTGGTCTATCTCAAAGTTCTTATTTATGTGGAATGTAAATTTTTATGAGTAGTAAACTTTGTGGAAGGCCTTTTTCTAGGTTTAAGAAGACCATGTTTTTTGGTGGCCTCCTTCTACAGTTTAAGAGGGGATGTTAGAGGAGCCCACCCTTGGTCTCACCAAGTGACAGGATTTCATAGAATCAAATTGGTTATAGATGAAGCCTTTTTAGGGACTGTTGTTTTATTCATTCATGTTTAATAGTGTGGTGGTTGGGTAGAAGACCTTCTTCTCCAAATGGTCTTTTGTCTAGTAGTGTCCTCAAGAATGACATGACAAATGGAGTCCACCCTTTAAGATTCACTATTTTGTTTCATATTTTTATGTTTAATGGTTGTGGGAACCTTAAAACTCCATTAATATGCTTCATAAAGGTTATGGTTCTAATTTAGAAGATAAGCCCACTTATTTTGATTCAACTATGTCATGGTTGTATAAAAGACCTAGGGGGTGGAAGACCTCCTTTTCTAATTGAACTTATGTTCTATAGTTTGCTCCTTGTGTTTTGCTAGGTTGTGGGAGCCTCAAAACTCCCTTATTTTTACAAGGTAATGTGTACCTTTACTTCTATTACTAATGGTTATGGGATCCTAAAAACTCCCTTGTTATGATTTGAGCAGGTTATGAATCTTTATGGGAAGATAAACCCACTTGTTGTAACTTTTTTGTATGGAAGTTGTGTGTAAAACCCTAATGGCAGAAGACATCCTTATTTGATGGATCTTTTGGTTTTTAGTGCCCTCAAAGAAGACATGATGAAGGGAGATATCCTTTTTAGATTCACTATTCAACAATATCTTTATGTACTATAGGTTATAAGATCCTTAAAACCCCTGGTTGTGGGAACCCTTAAAACCCTCATGTTATCCAGCCTCACCAAGGTATGGGTACCTTTACTTCACTTGTTAAAGGTTGGGAGAGCCTTAAAACCCTATTTTATGTACTTGGTTATTAGGGGGATCCTTTGTTACCCTCTTTTTTGTACATGGATGTGGGTCCAATTGTCAAAACCCTCACCTTTCTGGTTCATAACTCTAGTTTCAAAAGCATTTTTACCCAATCAAATAAAAAAATTAAAACTTGAGATAAATTCTTACTAATTAAAATAATTTTTATGTGAATCCAAAAAGTTTTAATCCCTTTTTTATCCTTAATGGTGATGCATTTTTAAAAGGCTATTGCACATAATTTTTTGTTGGTTCTAGTTTTGGCC
>JARHVA010000770.1:1815000-1980000 GCA_037957365.1 Torreya grandis | reverse complement strand
GTGTAAATTTAGTATTTAGTTAAAAATAATAATAAACCTGTAAATTAGTTTGTATATCTATTGAACATCAAAAGGAATCTGTTATATTGCTTTTGTTATAAATCTTGTATATATGAACTAATTTTATGAGTGGTGTGTGTGTTTATGTGTGATTTACACAAAAAATATAAATTTAGATATAAAATATATTTATATGTTGTTTTGAAATTTATTTTTTAAAGGAAGTTGTAGAAGAAGACTACATTTTCTAGGTCATAATTGTCTGTAAGTTAGTTACTAAAGAGACTTATTTTTCTTAATAGACATCTAAATTTATCAAAACAGAAATTTGTAATGGATTGTTTCTAGATTTATATTATATGAGAGACCTTTTTATTATTCATCTAGGGTTTTTTCCTATTTTTGGTGAATTAGTTTCTTAGCCTATTTGCTTTATTTTTCTATGCAAATTAGTGTGAAACATCTAAAAGATGGGCTAAAAAAAATGCCTAAGATGAAAATTTAGTGAAAATAAAATTTTAAACCTTATACCCTATAATTTGGGAGTATACAATAACATGAATTATCATTATAATTTTATTGTATGTCATTCTGTAGACCCATTCTAGAAGAGACAAAAATTCTGCAATGTCTGGTTATTTGCAATCAACAAATTTGCTTAGGATCTGACATTTTAAATACAAATAAAATTATAATTTTTCATATTTTAATATTTTACATGAATTACATGAGGTTAATTTCACACCTAGAAATTTGAAACATCCAAAACAAGGTTGTTTACTATTTAGTAACCCAATTCCAAACCCAGATTGTTTAAAAATTTAAGGGCAGTGTTTTAAGCATATGTTGGTGAAATTTATTATAATAGACTAATTTATGATATATAAATATTAAATTGATGAATATAAATATATATTTTTATTTTAAACACATTTATGTATAAGTAGGATTATAAAAAGATCTTCATATGCAATTGTAGTTATTTATACATATATACTTTTGTATATGAATGTATACACTCATTTATAAGAATGTAAAATTAGATTATCATAATAAGTATTTTAGACAGTTTTATTGAAATTATAGAGATTTTAATTTAAGATTTTAACATTTAAAAATATATATGTGGGATCGTGAAAACGTCAATAAAATTTGTTTTTGCTTTAATTAAAGACGAGATAGTGGGCTTACGTTGACGTTTCATTGAGTATCACAATGTGCAAATAGATTATAGTGGAGGAATATTTTACTATGGATAAAACATCCCTATTATCATAATGACTGGGGTTAAATAAATTATTAATTATTGTGGTGTATGAGTGGAAAGTTTTCAATGTAATGATGTTTAGTATCGATATGAGTTTGGAAGATTTGATATACTCTATGATGTATTTTAGGAGGTTTTTCTATGAATGTTTTTTATCATTGAAAATGTGGCTATATGAAATTTGTGTAGTGGAACAAAAAAATTAATTAATTTTCCTCCTAGAAGTCTATTTCCTATAGATAACACACCTAGATGGATGCGTAGGATTATAATATTTTTTTTTAGACTCATATAATTCCCAGTATTATATGCCTTGATGAGAACTGTTAGATTTGAAAATTTTAATAGTATGTTGTTATTATAATTAAATAAAAGTGTATTTATTAGATGAAAAGTTAGAAACTAATAAATTGTGTATAGTGTTGATGTTAAGTGGGTATTGCCTTCTTGTTGGCTTGCATATAGAATAGTCATAGAAATGTTATGTTGAATTGTTCAGTTCTTTATTTAACATGTATATTTAATTTATTTATTAATTGATAAAAGAATATTATTTAGGAGGGAGGAGTCACTTTCTCAACATAAAGCTCACCCATTTTTATCTATGTTACAATGCAAGTTGAAGAGTTCTAGTTTAGTAGATTGCAAAGATAATTGTATTGTTAATTAAATAGAATTGTGCTGTAAATTAAGTTATTGTATTGTAATATTCCTATCCAAAGATTATGAATAAACTTATTATAATCCAGGATGGAGAAAGTTGTAGGATTCAATAGTAATCGAAATAACTTATTTTATTATTTTTGAGTTCGCAAGCTATTATGAAGGTTGATTAATTATTTTCTAAACTTGTAATACTTGCATTTTTAGATTAATATAAAAGTGGTGCTTATTGTATTATGTCAATTGGGACCTTATTATAGTATACATTTCAGGTTCAATTAGCCTAATGATTATTATTATTTTTTTAAACTATTGATATACTAATGGGTTTTGTAACTTGGGAAATAGCCTAGAGTTAACATTTTAATGATGTTTGCAAACCAATATTAAAATTAAGCTAAGTTGATTTCATTCTAATTCATAGTAATGGAAATAAGATATTGTTGTGCTTATAAAAGTGTAAAATTAATGCAAATTTATTAGGATCCATCTTATGGAAATTTAACATATTTGAAAATCAAAATTTAGTAATGCAAATGGGTAATTTTCACTTGTTTAAATTTAATAAATTCATCCTAGAATATACTTAATAAAAATAGTAAACCTTACCTAAAACTAAAATTAAACCTTCAAACCAATTCCCACTGATTAAGAGAATTATTATGTGAAGCTAAAAAATTTTAATCCCTTTCAGAGCCTTAACAATGATGCATTTTTGAAAGGTTGTGTAGAAATTTCTATTGGTTCTAGTTTTGACCTACGGAGTCCCTCTAGAATGGATGACAAATAAATCACTCAATTTTGAATTTATGTAAATTGATGGTTGTATCCTCTTTATTTGATTTTAATTTCATCATAAGAACCTTTATGTTTGATTTATCTTATCATTTGATGTTTTTGGTAGGTTCTTCTTGTACGCTATTTGTCACTAATTTTTTGGTAATGATAGAATTTTTCATCAAGTGTTGATTGGTTTGGTATTATTTTTACTCATTTTTTTCACCCTGGATCTGAAACAATACTTTAGTTGTGATGTGTTTAGTACACATAATTGATATTTCACTTTATAAATGTGTAAATATTTATCTGGATATTTCTTCTAGTATCATTTTGTAGCATGTTTAGCCTTATTGAACCTTAATAGCCTTAAAAGTATTTGTATGTTTAAATGTAGCATTGACTTAATTTGCTTGTGTTCATGTTTATTCTTACACTATCATTTGTGATTGAAAGTAGTGTTAGGATGAGTTCCTTCCCTAATTCTAAAGTTGTACATTTTAGAGTTCTTTTTTGCTTGGGTTATGACTATGAAGTGATGTTGGGTTTATGTGTTTGCTTGAGTTGTATTCTCTATTGTTATATTTTCCTTTTTATGCATAGGTGGTAGTGTGTTATTTAGAGTGTTAGAAAAAAATTATGTGGTTTGTGTGTGTTTGAGATGTAAATTTTGGGCATGGCATGTGCATCTTAACCACACTACTCAAGTGAGCCAACTTTTTTAGATAAATAAATCTCAATCAATGCATCTTAATAAGGTTGGTACATAAATGTGTATATAATCTGAATATGTATATTTTATTTGGTGTATTTTCATGAAATATTCACCTCTCTCATCTGTAAATTATGTATAATATCTTTCATAAATATGAAAAACTTGTCTCAAATCTATGAAAATTAGTGCCAAATGCATAATATTCTGACCCAAGTGTATATCTGAATCATGTAAATAGTATCAAAATTTTCCAATTTTTTTAATTTTATATGTGTTAACTCATGTTTTTATGACATTCCCCCACTGATACCCCCCCCCCCATTTTGAGGTGAGGGGAATGTAATGTGATAGTCACCTTATCTCAAAAGGATAAGATAACCATGTTATATCTAAATCAATCATGTAGTAATGAAGTATATAGTGGTATCATGTAAAATTATATGTATCAATGAAGCTCAGAGTATCTAATCACAACAAACCCTAAGATGCATGTTATGGATCCTGGTAGCATCTAGGAGTAACAAGCACAAGCTTAGATAAAAATTAAGTGCACACACAAGAACACTTAGTGTCACATAAAAGGGGTTTAAGGAGACCAGAAATAAAGGGCATGTTCAAATTTCAC
This sequence comes from Torreya grandis, assembly GCA_037957365.1. Taxonomy (NCBI): domain Eukaryota; kingdom Viridiplantae; phylum Streptophyta; class Pinopsida; order Cupressales; family Taxaceae; genus Torreya; species Torreya grandis. The sequence continues at coordinate 1,975,953 of JARHVA010000770.1, read as the reverse complement.
ACACTCAAGGGGAATACATGTTTTAATGTTTGTACACCATAGAAAAAACACTCAGGGTAGTCTAGCCAATAAATAAGGAACATGGTCAAATGTTCCACAATCGAGACAAGATAGTAAACAAAAATTACACTCAAGTAATCCATCTTAAATGATGAATAGATTAAATATAAGTAAATAGCATAAACATATCATACTAGTTCATGGATACATGTGTTAGCAAAATGTCATGTAAATTAGCATATCTAGCACATTGTGTAAGATGTAAGTATGAGTATAGAACTATGTAAGTGTTAGTATATAATATAAAAATGATAGTTTAAATCAGTCATAAATGAATGTAACCTAAATCAATCATGATCAATGAAGCAGATGCACCCAAAATAGTGTGTCATGCAAGTGGAGGAAAGATCTCACATATGTATGCTCATGTATCACAGATCTAGTGTGTGCCTATATCACACACAAGTACCCATGAAACATATGTGTCTTTTTATATTTAAATGATATGATATATAATAAAATTAAATAAACAACATATACTAAATCTAGTAAACATGTAAATGTTAACTATTTTTGTATTTTTGCTTGATTTGAATGTTTTTGTATTTTATTGATTATTTGATTTTTTTAATTTTTTAATTTTTAAATGTAATATTTATGCAAGTACGTAATGTTCATTAGGTTTTTGAGAGGATTTTATTCAAGTTTATCCAAGCAATACACACATTTAACCAATTCTTTTGTAATTATGAATGGGCCTAACCAATTTAGTTTGAATTTCCCATTCTTGTCTTTTTCTGCATTGGAATTCTTTTGATTTTATTTTAATACCTAATCACCCACATCAAACTCATATGTATGATCCTTTTTATTATATGATAACTTAACCCAATCTTGGTAAACCCATAGATGTTCAATAGCCTATGTGTTTTTTGCATCCAACTATTCCAACTCCCATAATCACTTCTCTCAATACTCATTATCGTGAATAATGTCCTTAAGACACACACAAAGATGGGATTTAAAACTCATTTGGTAGACATGGTACCATAAACAAAAGCATAATGTGTACCTTGAGTAGGTGTGCGTATGCTAGTGTAGTATGCCCATAAATAGTAAACTATCTATTGGTGTCAATATGTATTTAACCTTTTCAAAAATTTCCAAGTATTTTGACAATAGTCATGTTCATTGCTTCTAATTGACCACTAAGTTGTGGGTAGTAGGGTGTAGAGAAAGTGTGTTTTATTTTGTATTTATTTCAAAAATGCTTCACTATTTTGTTTTTAAATGATTACCCATTATCTATAATGATAGTTGAAGGTAAACCAAACTAAGAAATAATATTGGTCATCAAAAACCTGCATATGTCATCTCTAGTGGTAAACTCAAGTGGGATTGACTATACCCATTTTGTGAAATATTATGCAGTTGTGATTATGAATTGTGGCCTTCTGCATATACTAGATTTATTTTTCCAATAAAATCAAATACCCAAAAGGAGAATGGCCATGGTGAAATAATTGGTTGCAATTCATGGAACATGATTTAAATTTCTATATTTCTGGCATTAGATACATATATAGTATGCTCAAAAAAATATGGTTCCATTGTGGGTCAATAAAAACCCTTTGTGGGACTTTTATTTTCCATTGAAGTGTCCTCCACACTCACTATAGTGCATATCTAAAAGTATGGTTCTTACCTCATATTTGTTAAGACATTGGATTAATTATCCATCAAAGCCTCTTTTGAATAAGGTGTCCCCACTATAACATAACTAAGTTCCTCTATATATAGCTTTTGCTTATAATTCCAAGTAAAATGATCTAATATAAAATTTTGATATTAGAAATTGTAAATATCACTATATAATTCTATATTTTCTACACTACATGTAATTACTAGAACTACTAAAGTATCAATTTTATCTAGTGTAATTGAATATTGGCATAACTATTGTATCATAAAATTGATGTAATCATCATTGATATCAAGTGGCATTAATAATGTCATATTGGTCATTGTGCTGACATGATGATATCCTTATGTGGGATACTTTCGATCAAAAATGTGTTGAATGTTTCTTTGAATTTATCTACCATTTATTTATATGAAAATAAATGTTCCTCCTTAGTTTACTAATAATTTTTAACCTAGTTAACAACAATATGAGAGTCACCATAAACCTAAATATTCTTAACATGGAGTTTTATGCTTTATACAATCTGATGATCAAGGCTTTGTATTCTGTTATATTATTGGTGCATGGGAAAGGTAGTCTATAAAAAAGTGGCATATATTCTCCTTCACGGTTTAAAAAATAATGCTTTCACCTACATTTGTCATACATCTAGATCTATCGAAGAACATAATCCATGTGTTATTTGATATACGATATGCCACTAGCTCGTCAAGAAAAGCCTCAATTATTGGAAAAGTGTTTGATAATGGAGCCACAACAAGTTAATTGGATACAACTTGGAATTTTTAATAATTTTTAAGATATGAATTTAAGATCAAATTTTGTGATTTGCATCACCCACTTACTTATTCAACCTACTAGATGGGTTTCATTCATGAGAAACTTTAATGGGTCTTCCTTGACTATAACATGGTTTTCATTATTAAGCATGAAGTTTTTTGACCTTTTCTAGATGTAAGGGTTGGGAGGAATAAGCTATTTAAGAGTGAGATAACATATTCCTTAAAGTAGGCCATTTATGATATTCAATTTTAGTGTTGAATTACAAAAATACTAAATATATAAAGTGTAATGCTAAATAGTATTGATCTTATAATCATGAAAAAGAAATAATAATTAGTTATGTAATAATGTGTAGATAAATATGATATGTATAAGTGTAGAAACATGTTGTCTGATGTTCTATAAATAGTCATCAGATTCTACATATATTATTTGTGGATGTCTGGACACTTACATCATCATGTGGAAACTTGTGTTGATGCTACTATTTGAATCATGATGCAACTATCATGTATGAAATATTCATTATATTAAGAAGTAACTGATTGGGTATTTTTGGGTTTTGTGTCAGCTTTCATAAGATGTATTTTAATCTCATGCATAGGTTTTTGATGATTATTTATATCACAAACCCTAGATCTCAACCTTAGGTTAGGTTACCTTACCAAATGAGTTAGTGGGCTCATTGTGTCGAGCTAATCTCAAATACTTCTCTGCCAATGAGCACCACTTACATAGCCAATACTCTGAGGGCCTCAAAGTTATATATCTCTCCCCTATGTGTGGGAATGCATGTGCATAAGTTTGAAATATACTATATGATAATGCATGTAGTGATCTAGCTTGTAATTTGACAATTATGGCTCATGGGTTATATTTTGAGTGCTTTAGACATATGATATGACTATTCCTAGGATCTATATAAAAAAAATGATGAATAGGTCAAAATAGCTTAGTTGTGTAATTGATTGATTGATCTTTAATGTATGATTGCTTAGTAATTTCTAGTTATCCAAATGAATTAATTTTGACTTGTATTTATACTTGCTCTTTTAAAATGATCCTCACAAAAGGGTTAATGTCATTCTTAGGCTGACTAGTACACTTTAAAATATTTGAAATTTTGATTATTTGTATGGTAAGGACACTTAAATTGGAGCAGGGATAGGTACGTATATGCAACTATCCTACCCTAAACATATCTAGGACAAAGGAAAGTTGTTGAGTTTCTATAACTAATTATGAAGGATATATATCATATTTTATGTGTTATATGGCTAAATGTGATCTATATAATCATAATAATCAAGGTTGGACTAAGAAGTAAGCAATTAAACCTAGTGAGGTGGCAAGTGTGAACCTTTTGGCTATGAAAAAGGTCAAAATAATGGGTAGATCCCTAATATATATTTGTCAAGTGTACAAGACTAGTTTAACATATAAATATAGATTTAAGCATCTACATCCCCACACATTTAATCTAATAATGCATAATGATGAAATTACTACGTTAAAGGAAAGAAAATTGTGATGTGTAGAACTCACCTTGTCTTTGCTTGAACCCACTTGAATTTTCTATATATTAATAACTTGCAACCAATATCATGTTTTAGGTGTAATTATTGCATATAATCAAAAACTAAATTATTTAAAAATACTTGAAGAAAGAGAATAAGGAAAGAGTACACTTGTGTGTTGATGCAACCATGTTTCCCCTTGGTAGTTTATCTTGGTAAAGATGCTTCGTAGCTGAAGGATTGGAGAGAGGTTCACAAGTAAACCCTAGAGATGTAAAGAGGGTAATTAGAGGGTGATCATGCCCCCAATTTGGTATAAGGATGAATTATGCCAAGTCCATTGATATCATAATATATTAATTACATAAATTAAGTATAATCAATCTAGCCAATTTAGCCAATCTCACCCAAGTCAAATGGCATAACCATGTCAACCTATAATAATAAAACCATAGTGCCAATTCCATTAAGGGAGAAAAATATCAATCACACAAATTAAAAATATCCAACTGCTACAACAAATAAAATCCCAAATATATGTTTAATTTTGGAAATGTATTTATAATTTGGTATAAGTACACCTCGGATATGTCTCAAGCTAAAGTTCCTATCAAAATCTAACCTTTTATCTATAATATGTATCAAAAATATAGAAATATATATCCTAAATATATGCCCAATGCATAAAATTATGTCCCAAATGTATATATGAATAATGTAAACTGTGTAAACTTAATCAAATTTTGTTGATTCTCTCAATTGTATGTATGTGGAGTCATGTCTTTTATAACATGGGCCCCATTAATATTCCCCACTTTTGAGGTGAGGGGATTGAAAAATATTGATAATCACCTTATCTCAAAATGATAAGACAATTATGCTATATATTTTTTATTCATGCATTAAAAAACATATAGTAGTATTATGTTGAAGTAGATATGTCAATGAATCTCATAATGTACATACATAATAATCCCTAAGATGCATAAATTGAATCATGACAATGTTTATAAGATAACAAGCTCAATAAATAATCAAGCACACATGTAAGAGTACTTAAATGTCACATAAAGAGATATCCAAGGAATACACGTATAAGGGGCATATTCAAATATCACACACTCAAGTGGAAGATGTGCAAATTTCCACACACTAAGTAAATAATCAACACTCAAGACACTATGCCCAACAAGCAAAGGAACATTTTCAAATGTTCAATAATAAATAAAAAGAAGCAAATAATAAATACACTCAAGTAAGATAATTTAAATAGATGAATTAATGAGACATTAGAAACTAGCACAAGCATGTCATATTAGTCCCTATATACATGTGTTAACAAATTGCCATGTAGAATAACATATCAAATACATTGTGTAAGATAGCAACATGAGTATAGGCATGTGCAATATATATAAGCTTTGCAAGATAATCTAAAATGATTTTAAAATAATAGCATGTGTCAATCATGATCATATAGAGTCAATATGCCACCAATGTAGTGTATCATGCTGGAAGAGGAAAAGTCCAACATCTTCATGCTTGAGATATCATGGGTCTAATGTATGTATGTATCACACTCAAGTACTTGTGAAACATATGTGTGTCTATAAATGATATGCTATATGATAAAATAAATTAAACAACATATGCAAAAACTATTAAACATGTGTAATGATAAATATTTTTGTTATTTTTAAATTATTTGAAGGTTTTTATATTTTATTAAATATTTGATTTTTTTGGAATTTTATTTTTATTTTTAATTTTTTGGAATTTTTGGAATGTTTTGAAAGAGAGTGTTAGCCGATGATCCCATCTAAGGGATGATTATAGGGTGTTCTATAGTTTGAATGTGGTATATAATAAATTGTTCATGTTGTCAAGGATCATGTATTTGTACCAAATCTGAATGTTTAGAACCTGTGATGCTTTGTATATGTCTCATAGGAATATGTGGTAGTGAAGTAGTAATATAAGGTGTAAGGGTTTGTGGAACCCACTTTTGCATGCTATGTAAATTCTTTGGTGTAATATTGGATCTTTTTACCCATTTTGAAGTATGGTGTTCAAATGTAGGTAAATGGCTAACTCGTGGAGGTGTGAATGAGGATTTGAAAGTGTCCACTATAACTCATTGATGTAAGAGACTCTAAGGTATAGGGTACCTAGGAAATGGTATTGCCAATTGATTACTTTTTATGAATGATTAACCTTAATAGGTTTTATAATCAACTATCATGGAATAAACTTTGTCTATTGCAAAGGATGTTCATATAGAATCCTAAAAACTATAATTACCTTGTTGGCATGAATATACTTAATATAACCATGCATGGTGGATGATACTCTATGGATATTTTATATCCAAATATATCCCAATAACATATCAAAGAATCTCGTATGTGGTATAACTAAAAAAGTAGTGGTCATGTGTGTTGGACCAACCTATAGAGGTAAACCAATCTCACCAAAAACTTATTGTAGATTCAGATCAAATGATTTTATCATTATAGTTGAATGGAATAAGTCGTCATGTGTGTATCCCAAATATGTAATTAATGTCATGGTACATACATTATCTCAATCACCATTGTCGATTTGTTTTATCAAATTTGGGATTTATATAAAACCCTAGATGATAACACTACTATGCAAAATCGGGAGAATAATATAACAATAATAGCATTCATTGATTTTGAACTACTATATTATGGAAACTTATGAAAAATATCAAAAGTGTAATGAGAAATAAATACTTAGCTGGAAACTATATCTATGAGAGGAATTAAAAGCTAAAACTTACTATGTATGGAGGTCAAGTGATTAGAATCAAGGATCATGAGCTAGATCTAGACTTGGATGATAGTGTTGGGAAGAGGAAACTAGAGGTGTGGCACTCCTATCTAACCTAGGGTGCCCCTCTCCACTTTTAGTGATTAAATTAGGTTTTTTGGGTTCTCTATGTCTTCATCTACAAAGTCTGTATCTGGTGTGGGAATTTATAATCACTTATGAAGACCATTGTATGACTAATTTTCCTTCAAAAAATCCTAGTTCCTTAACATGTGAATACCAATAAAAATCAATGGGGGAAAAAGGTGAGCAGTTGAATTTAGGTGAGACCTCAAAATCCCATGTGTTTATCATTATCTACATACCAATACTTTGAAGAGGGATCAAACTTTATTATGTAGTTTTCCCATGCTACAATGGTGTGTGATAACTGGTGCAATATGTTAGATTATGGTACAATACTAATTTGATTAAGTGATTTGACCATGAATTGACCTATAAAATGTGTTTAGTCTTGATCTCTAGACCAATAGAGCTGCATGTAATCAAAATTGGGAGAAATAGGTACTTTGCTCTCAATGTGCAATTATGATTATGGTGATTTTTAATGTGGAAACCTCTCCCCTTACCAAATGGTTTGAAAAGTGTTTATATAGTCATATATTTGAAATTCCTTAAAATGGAGCTCATTAAGGACATAGTCTGACCTTCCTATAACTTTCTATTTTTAAAATTAGGTGTTATTAGGTGAGAAGATAGGATAAAGGACAAGGACACTAGAGTAGTGCACTGAAGTCCCCTATGGCACTATTGTCCAATAGGTGATATGCAATGATGTGTAGATAGAACTAATATGTACAAGTATATAAACATGTGGTCTAAAGTTTAGGAAATAGTCATCAAATTTTGTAAATATTCTTTTTGGCTACCTAGACACTTATGCTACCTTGTGGACACTTATATTGATGCTAATGTCTAAATCCTAACACAACTATCTAGTATGAAATATTCATTTTATCAAGAAATAACTACTTGATATTTTTGGGTTCTCTATTGCCTTTCATTTGATGCATCTATATCTCACACATAGGCTATCAATGATTATTTTTAGCTCAAACCTTAGCTCTCTACCTTAGGTTAGATTATCTTTCCAAAAATGGGTTAGTGGGCTCATGGTATCAAGTTGACTTCAAAAACCACTCTATCAATGAGTGTTGCCTACATATCCAATACTCTAAGGAGGTCCTTATGTATTCATCCCCTATGCATGGTATTGTGTGTGCACAAGGGTGAAATATACTATATGACAATTCATGTAGTGATCTAATTTATAACTTGAAAAATATAGCTCCTAGACTATCTTTTGAGTGCTTCAGACCTGTAGTATGACTGCTCATGTTCTTGATATGAAAATAATTATAAATAGGGTATAATAGTTTAGTTTTGAAATTGATCTATTCAAAATAAACGTGTGATTACTTGTTTGATTCCAACTATCTAAATGAATTGAGTTTGAATTGTATTTATACTAGCTCTTTTTCAATGATAATCACAGAAGACTTAATGACATTCTTAGGCTGACCCATACACTTTGAAAGATTTTAAATTTGAGTGTTTGTAAGGTAAGTATACTTATGTTGGAATGGGTAGAATTGCATTTATGATATTATCCTACCTTAAATGAAATTGTTTATGATGAACAAAATTTGTTGACATTCTGTAACTACCTGTGAAGGATATATATATTAACTTTTAGGCATTTTTTTGTTACATGTGATCTAGATAATCAGAATAACTAAGGTTAGGCTAAGAAGTAAGTAATTAGACCTAATGAGGTGTCAAGTGTTATCCTTTTAGCTGTGAATAATGTCAAACTAAAGGGTAGATCCCTAAGATATATTTGTCAAGTCCATAAGACTAGTTTAACATATAAATCCATATTTAAGCATCTACAATAGTGTTGTAATTTCTATGTAGTAAATACTAATGTCAAACATAGTTTTTCCATTGTAGTATACTTGCATTCATAACCAACTAATTGACAGTTAATGTAATAAATCACTTGTTCCCTCTAATCATCATCATATTATGCTAATAAGGCCCCTAAGGCCTCATGAATTGTTGAAATGTAAAAAAGTAATAGTTTGTTTAGTATTGGAGGCATGAGCACCATTAGATTTTATAAATATTATTTAATTGTATCAAAAATCATATGCCACTCTTCATCCCAAGAAAATATTTAATCATTCTCTAGTAGACATGTGAAAGGTATCGTTTTTAACCTGGTTGTTCAATAAAAAATTAAATTGCTTGAATTTTGCCTTTTAAACATCTCAACTACTTTAAATCAATTGGTGGTGGAATCTCAATGATAACTTTTACATTTTTTTGATTAACCTCGATACCATGTTGAGAAATAATATAACCTAAAATTTTTCTAAAAGACACCACAAAAACACACTTTTTTGGATTCAACCACACATTGAACTTTCTCAAATGATCAAATATTTATCTTAGTTTTGTAGCATGATCTAATCAGTTATTGGATTTTGCTAATAAATCATCAACATTGTCTTCGACTGTCTTATGAATGAAATCATGTAAAATGATTGTCATTTCCCTTTGATATGTAGTTCCTACATTTTTTAGTTTGAAAGGCATTATAATGTAATAAAATGTTCCCCTTGGTGTAGTGAATTTTGTCTTTTCTTGATATGTTTAGTTAATTTTGATTTGATTGTAGCCAAAAAATCCATCCATTAATCAAAATGTCTCATACCCAATTGTAGAATTGATGATCATGTTGATGTTAGGTAATGAAAAATCAAATTTTATAAAAGCTTTATTTTAATTCTAATAATCTATGAAACATCAAATGTGGTCGTTAGGTTTGGTGATAGTGATTATATTAGAAACCTAATCAAAATGTGAAGTTTCTCTAATGAAGTCTGCATCTAAGATTCTTTAAATCTTAGCTTTTAAAAGAATGACTATCTTGGGATGCATCTTTTGAAGCTTTTACAAGAACTTTCATCTATATATAGTAGTATATTTTACATTTCCATAGATGGATATATGTCAAGCATGTCAAAATAAATCCAAGCAAATAAGTATAGATAATCACATAGAACATGTTGATAATATTTGCATTCATCCTCTTACATCATTATAACTAGTAATACTAGCTGAAGATCTCAATATGTTCTATACTTATATTGTATTTCTTATTCATCAAGTAAAGTGCATCTATTTGTGATATATGGTGCAATAGGAATTGTGTTATGCATATCATATTGGATATTGATATCATCATTCTCGCCAAATTAGGTATGAGTATATGTGGTATGAGAAAACCTATTATTATGATAGAAGGAACAAATATCCTCATATGCCCCCAAGTAGTCTATAAATGACTCATCTTTGGAGAAATCATCCAATGTCCAAATTTATAGAGAAGCATTTTCATCGGTCATATCAGGGTTTACCAATTGTATTTCATAAGTAGTATTAGGTGCATGCATTCTTCAGAGCTAGATTTTATCAAACATGGGTAGTTACGTGTGCTATGTTTATTAGCCACAATTTTTGTTGAAAAATCCCAGCCTTGTTGATTTATATTATTTGATATACAAATAGGTTGTGTTATACCTTGCTCATTTTTCCTAATCCTTGTTCTTTGTATCCAAGTTTGATAAAATATCTAGAGCCAAAATTAGAATTTGATGAATGTGGTGTGTAAATAATAGTTTGTTGAATCATTGTACAATGTTTAAATGGATTTGTGTCCATTGGGAAAATATAAATGAACCCCTAATGGTTAAATTTAGGCATGTGTGTAAAGTGGATGGAACCTTATACATCTCATGTATCTAGGGTCTTCCTAAAAAGATGTTGTAATTTAAATCATTTGGCATAACTTGACATAAAATAAGTAAGGTGTAGGGCCCCAGAATAATATGCAATGTTAAAATGTTATAAAATCCTTTGATCTCATACTATATAGTTCCAAGTCTTTGGCCTCAATTCACAATAAATAAATAAAAATATATCATTGTCCACAATTAACCTTTTAACTATTTTATTGCAAGCACATACTTGAATACATAATGGCAAGTAGTAATCAATAATATGTTGGGGTAATAAATCCTAATTTTCAAAGGAAATATTATGCTCTATCCATTTGATAGTATTGATCATGGAAGCCACATATGGTGGATCCACATTTATTATCAAGATATCATGCAATGCTTCCAAGATAATATATTTGTATTGAGAAGACTTGTGTAACAAATGCAAGAGATAAACCTTATCAATAACATCATCGGGGTGGTTTGTAATATTATATGTAGATGATGTTTGCTTCATGAACTCCCTTTGACGCTCGATAGTGATAGGTAGTAGCTCATGGTAAACAATATTACAATAATGGGTATGGATAAATATGCTCACTTTCACTTTACCATTTTGTTAACCCCATTTTTTATATCTTTGACTGATTTAACAATGTATGAGAGATAACAAACAATGACTACCATCATGTATTTTACAAGGAAATAAGTAATTTATGTACCCATATTAAACATGATTGATTATTTTTAACGAAATCAAATATTATTTTGAATATGTTTAAAAATTTAGAAATCATAGATTATAGAACCCTAGGGCAATCTAGGATTTTTTGCAAGAAGACTCATAAGTCAAGCTCACCAAATATTTAACCCTTTTTTGAAGCATAATATGTTAGATATTAACCTTATTTATAGTCACTTTAGGCTCTTTAGTCCTTTATACTTATCCTAAGTATTTTTTAGGTGTGAATTTATTATAATTATAAATGCACTTTATCTTAGATTTATGAGGTGTCTCTCACCTCTCTCATCCACTTCTAAGATTTGGGAGTTACTTGCACAAGTGACTCCTATCCCCATATGTAACATACTTCCCTATAATTTATTAATAATAAGACATTTGGAACATACTAAGAAGGCATTGTAAATTCATGATGGGATTCTTGTAACTCCCTCATCCTTCCACTTGTTCTATTTAAAGATCCCTCTCCTCCTCTCTTCTATATCAATCTTTCTCTAGAAATCTTGTGATGCCTATTTTGGATTGAGGCTACTCTTATCTCTTTATTCTTGATATTTTAATTAGAGACCTATTGTTTACAATCCTTTTAATATATTTTGGATTTTTTATCTATTTGATGGTTTCCCCATTTATCAACTCTCATGTCTTTATTTATGGCTTGATTCACTCTCAAGATAATATTACTTCATTTTGCATTCATTTTCTCTATGGTTTTTAATGTTATTAATGTTATCTTGCTTAATTTTATAATATGGTATCAAATAATTAAAATTTAAACTTATACATGAAGTTTTATTAATTATTTTTTGAAGAATATATTTTAATATTAGTTTATTCTCAATTCATCTTTTTTAGGTTTTTAAACCAAACTTTGGTTTTTTTTTTAAAGTCTATAATTGTTGTCAAGTAATTAAGGCATTTAATATTACCTTTTTATCATTTTATGATGCAACCTTGATGTTTATATGTATCTTATCCTTGGAATTCAAATTGATTTTTTGTTTTCCTTAGTTTCTAATTAATGGATTTTAAACTAGTACTATTCTTAAAATTTAAGGATTTTAAATCAAAATTACATTTTAAAATGATGAAATCAATACTCTTAAGTATCAAGTTCAATGTCAAAATTTAACTATTACTAAATTTTTAACTCTTTTAATGGTATTATTGAGACTATGTTTCTTAAATCTAATGCAAATTTTAAAGGTATCAAACTTATTTCTTCCATTGATTCTAATGTGAATTTAAAATCGTATTGTCCTCTGCATCAAAAGAATTATCATACAATTTTTTTTATTATAATGATTATCATGTTCATTCTTTGATTTAAAATGATAAAACTTATAAGCATTGTAGAAAACATGGGCATCCTATCTCTAAATTTTGGAAATTAAATCCACTCAAATTTTGTGATAAATCAACTCATGACACTTTGCATTGTTGGAAAACCACTAAAACACCTACTTCTAAGGTTAAAAATATTTGGATACCTAAAGATAATATATCTTCTAGAGACTTTGATGTGTCTTAATATGATAATTCTTTAATTTATTCACTTAGAATGTATTTTCAAGCAATATATATTCTTTGTCTCCCTTTTGATAAACTCTTTTTTATGCATTCCTTATTTTTTGTTACAAAGGAAATATGCTTTGTTAGAGGTCATTTTGACTAACTTATTTTTTTGTAGAATTTCACACTTTGTGATGGAAGTTTTTATATACCAATTTGACTTTATTAAATATTATTTTCGTACAATATTTTTATCTAGATCATTTTTATGGTATATTGGTTACTTAACTTAAATATTGGTGATAGCTTGCTTGTTTTATAGGTTTTAGATAATTATTCCTCTTTCTTCTTGATATTTATTCCATTGAGGATTGAGCATATTTTCTAAAGAATATTATTTAAGATTATTGATGATCACACCTCCATCCATACAACTTTTGACAACACCTTTTATTCTTCTTTCTTTCTCAAAACTTTTGTAGTTCCTCTTGAAGGAAGTTTCTATTAAGGGAGAGTATTATGTAATTTCAACTCTCTTACTTTTTTGTAAAATATTTTCTCCACTTTCATAACCCAAAATTAATATTAAGGGGGAGTGTTCAATATAAAACTTATTTGGGTTCACTTTAGGATCTTAAATCCTTTAGTTTTGTCCTAAGTCTCTTTTATGTGTGCATTAATTAAAATTATAAATGCACTTTATCCTAGATTTATGAGGTGTCTCTTACCTATCTATCCACTTGTAGGATTTGGGAATTACTTGTACAAGTATCTCTCCCCCAACATGCCACATGTTCCCCTTTACTTTATTGATAATAAGACATTTGACACACACTAAGGAGGCCTTGTAAGGTCAGATGGGATTCTTGTAACTCCCTCATCCTTTCTCTTTCTCTATTTAAAGATCCCTTTCCTCCTCTCTTCTATATCAATTTTGATCTAACAATATTGTGATGCCTCTTTTAGCTTTAGGTTACTCTTCTCTCTTTATTCTTGATATTTTTCTTTGAGATTAATTGTTTACAATCTTTTTAATATATTGTGGGTTTTTTCTTCATTTAACAGTTTCCCCACTTATAACCTCTCATCTCTCATTTTGTGTCTTGATTCACTCTCAAGGTAATATTGATTCATTTTGTATTCATTTTCTTCATTTTTTTCAACATTATTAATGTGATATTATTAAATTTCCTAAGATAATCAAACAAATGGCTAATCTATTCTAAAATTAGGCTAATTAAATAATTTAGATTCACAATATTTTGATACAATCTTGAATTATGAAAGTATAGAAAGTATAATGTCAAATAGTAATTTTAATGAATAAACACAAAGGAGAAATAATAATTAACTTTTGCACTAATGTTTCAAAATATCTAAGAAGTGTAGATGCATGATAAGATAGATGTTTTGTTTTGATTTGTCAAATTCTAAAAATATATCTTTAATAGCGTAGGCACTATTATCGATATCTGGACACTACCAATGATGCTTTTGTCCTAATTTTATCACTTCTATCATGCAAAAAATATTTATCCTTTTTTATTATGAACATGTGCCTATCAGCATTCACTATCACCTTACATATTCTTTATTTAGATCACACACACACACATGATCTAGATATTAGTGTATAGATCAAAACTTTAGGTCCTCCACTTAGAGGATACCACCTTGAAAAATGAGGGCTAGTGGGCTCAAGTAAATTCAAGATAACTAAAAATACCCCTTTGTTAATGAGCATTTCATACATAGCCATATATTATGAAGATGACCTCAAACCAATGTAGCCATTCCCCTTATGTGGGCTTTTATGTGAATAATTGTACAATATGCTATATGTGAGTGCATGTAATGATCTAGCATGTAATTTGATAAATACTACTCATTGGCTACTCTTTAAATGTTTTATACTTGTAAGAATATCGATCCTATTACTGATTTGGAAATATGGTAGTTTTGTAAGATTGAGAGGTGTTTTTGCTTGGTATAAGATAGATGTGTGCTTGATTTATACTTGATGATAATGAATGTTTTTTTTAATTGTGTTTATACAACACATTTTAAAATTATTTCATATGAGGTTTAATTAATAAAAATAGGTTGACCCATACATGTCGAAATATTTGAAAATTTGACCATTTGTAAGGCAAGAACACTATCATTAGAGTTGGAACACTAGCGTCAACACTGGTATCCTAAATTAGATGGTAGTGTCATGCATGATATAAAGTTTTTGAGGATTTATAACTATGTGATTAGGATATAAATAAGGTTTTATGTAGACTATGAGCTACAAGTGATCTGGGTAATCAAAATAGTAGGTTTAGACTATAAGATAAGCATTTAGACATAGTGAGATGGTGAATACAAGCCTTTTTGTAGTGGAAAGGTCCTAAAATAAAGGTTTGATACATGAGTGATATTTTTAAAGTGTACAAACCTATTTTATCATATAAAACCATATTTTAGTATTTACAAGTAGATAGAAGAGGCAAGATCTGAATGGAAGAATGATATGGATACACAAGTTCTGATTTAGAATATTCAGTATGGTTTTAGTTTTTATAAAAAATTGAATGGAAATGGAACACATTTTATTATAAATATATATTATACTTATTTAAGGATTATATCCTCAAACACAAGATAATTGAGGAGCTTCATGCATCTCCAATAGGGGGCACTCATGATTTTTTAAGACCTACATAGAATCAAGTAAGAATTATTCTAATAAGGACTCAAGGGGGATATAAAAAAATTGTGACATAATTCATGGTTTTTCAATAGAAAAAAGGTGAAATAATTAAGAAACTAGTTCTTCTACAACATTTATCCATCCTTACCCAGAGGTGGGAGGAGGTTTCCATGGATTTCATTATAGGGTTAGTAAGGTTTGAAGGTAAAAATGTCATCATCATGGTTTTGGATAGGATCACAAAATATGATTATTTTTGTTCCTTATCACATCCATTTATAGCCAATATAATAACTACTGCTTTTTTCAATACTGTTAGAACCACTCTAGGTTTCTTATGGGAAAACATGCATTTTATTAAAAGTATTGGTAATTAAATTAAAATGTTCACAAAATGATCCATGCATCAAGTTACAATTCATACACTATAGGTACATCTAAATGTAAAATTACATTAATAATTAATGCTAATTAATCCACTGATTGAGCATGATAAAGCTTTCATTTACTGCGTTGAAAGAGGTCTACATAGTGTATGAACTATAAATAAATACAACACAATCAATTTAATAATAAAGCATTATTTTCAAATTAACAATTTTAGTAATACATTAATTTATCAATAACTAAATGTTACAGGCACTACCATGTATAATAATCAAACAATAAATATACAATTACCAACAAATACATTTGTTTAAACAATAATAGTACAATGGTGATTTATACAACTCATTCATTTATACATTAGCCATGAGTAATAATAAAAATGGTTCAAAGATAGATGTAGAGAGGGAAAACATCATTTGGGCACTTTTCCTCCAACCATAGACTGACAGTCCCCCACAGACCTCCCCACTGATAGTGGCCCTTACCTTCACAAAGGGTTAGATAATGGGAATGTGAACATCAATACCTCATCTAGAATAGTGTGTCTACTTTCACTATCACATAAAATAGTCATACAGACCATATAAATCATCCTCTGTATAATATGACTTCACACATGCATGCAAACTAGATAGTACATTGAAAGCTATTGTATACAACTACAACATTACTTTGGCCAAAGATTTTATTATAGTTTAAAATTTAAATAAAGATGGGTCTTTTTTAATATAACCATATCTCTAATAAATGCATAAAAACCTTTATCCTTCATACTAACTGATAATGAGTGATTTTGTAAAATGACCTCTTACTCATCACTCGACATCCCTTAATGTGAGGGAAAACTATATTAAATATAGCTAGTTTAAGGTTCATACAACCATAAAAAAACAAATTACATAATTTAAATTTATACATAATTATAAATAGTAAATTCAATGTATTTAATTCATAATTACCAATTTACATAATTGTTTTGAAATGGTCTTTATGATAACACATTCTAAATATGATCAAGATTTTATTTCCATACTCAACTACCATAATAAATATACCTCATTCATACATTCTTACTAACATATACAATAAATTCCATAATTATATAAGTTTGATTCACTTGATTTGGATAAGTACAACAATATATAACATGATAAGTATCAATCTTCATGAACCAATTAATAAAAGATAATGCAATTATTCAGACACAACATCCCATTATTTCTATACCATTCCTAGTACATGTTCCCAAGTTCTCATAACAATCATGAACCATATTACACAAATCAAGGAACAATACCATTTTCACACAATATAATATGAATTTACTATTTAATATGACTGTATTGGATTCAACTCATTTAAACATACAATACCAACTACTATATCAATTTATACATGTATCCCTAACCTATTCATGATAGATTAATGTTTTATTGTTTTCCAACTTAAAGTTTAAATTTATCCAAAAGGACATAATATTATTATGTTGGGTAAGTAGGCCTATAGGTAGTCATTAACCACCTACATGTCTAGTTACGAACTAATCCAATTAAGGAAAAAATGACTATAGCAATACATCATAATCATGGTTTTAACAATCAAAATGTATGTTATAGATACCACAATATTTTGTGAATTTTTAAAATCAATACACAAGGTTTAAATATCACATCCATTTATAGTTTTAGAAAATAACAATCAGGTCTCAAATACCATATTATTAAAGTGGTTTCAACAAAAAATAAATTAGGCCATGAATACCATATTTCAAGGTGGTTTTAACAACCAAAAATCAGGCCATAATATACCATGTTTTAATAATTAGTTTGTAGGTATGTAGGTATTCATTAACCAGCTACATGTTTTTAAATTAGTCTATTTTTATTACTTGTTTAGTTATGGATTAGAGGATTAAAGGAACAATTTTTAGGCCAAAGATACCACATTTAAATGTGGTCTATGTCAAATTAAAAATAGCCTATAAAACATATGCTAAAAGTAGTTTCCAATAACTAGATATAGTTTATTTTAATACACCATAATGTGGTTTTTCATACAAAAAAAATAATTTTTAATACCATGCTAAAATGTGGTTTCCAAACAAATAAATACAGTCTATATTACCACTCCGTAATATGGTTATCAAACAAATAATGCAATTTTTATTAACCATTTGTATAGTGGTTTCAAACACCCAATATACATGATTCTAGTTGGTTGTTTAGCCACCTACAGGTTTGTATATCCTTTTTTGTTCATTTTTTTATAAAATAAAAACAACTTTACTTTTATGTAACAGGGGAAAGAAATAATAATTTACAGACTGAGCCAATAGGAAAAACAAGAGCTTGGGTAGGAACCTCCTATGAATTATGAGAGCATTGATAGCCCACTAAATCCTATCCATACGGAGGCCACAAAAAACTTGCTTGCATTTCAAGGAAAAATTTAAATTTTGTAAGCCCCAAGTGCATCTATAAACAATCTAGAAGATAAAACAAAGTATCCTCATTGACTTGATCATAGATCATGGCAAAAAAGATTGATTGGTAAAAGGCATCAATTTTAGGAATGTTCCACCTCAACTTTGGACTCCACATTCATTAAAAATAAGGTATGCCTCAAAATATGACTCTCTACTTGATATATCTAATATGAAACTATACCTATCTCTAGTAGGAAAGTTTCAAGGAAACATGCCAAATATCAACTCATTCAAGGAATGGACCAACCATAAGTGGAATCCCAAAGGGCATATGAAGTTACAACCATGTCAAAGGATTTTTTCCTTATCACATTCTCCATTCTATAATATTTCACAAAAGCTCTTACCCATGGTCCATGGTTTCATGGGAAGTCAAATATCTACTTAAGAAAGTGGAAACTAGGGATAGATTTGAATGGAGACATTTTATTTGAAACTCTAATGTGGGTTAACTTACCTATCCTCCCTATAAAAATTTTAGAGGAATAAATCATCCCTTGTGTGTCCAAATTCATATGCTATCTAATTGATTTTGATCTTGTCACCAAGTCAAGATGAATATTTTTAGCTACCATATTTTGCATTACATCTCCTTAGAAAATACCCTTCTAAGAACTGTTGAATTATAATCAAGTATGACAACTGGTCCCAATAAATAGTGTATGAAATATAAACAAACATACACCCTACCTATCATAAATTTGGTCACAAGGCAACAACTTATCCCCAAAACCAAATAGAGAGAACTAATGAGAAAGATAAATCCAAAGTTGAGATGGTCAAAGATCTAGTCAGGGTTGAAGTCATTCCTAAAGGAGATGTCAAAAATTTAGAAGGATCCCAAAAAACTAATAATCTTAGAATCCATGGTTTCCTCACCTGTTGCACCAAAAACTACACCTTGGGTCCCCCTAACCATCAAAAAAGGTCCATAAAAGGAACCATTATCCTTAGTAATATCACCCCTAGAGGATATTTTACCCTTGAGGAAGGACAAAAACATTGAATAACTAGATGGTGAATCACCTATGGTAGTTTCCCCCATACTAGAATTCAATATCATAACTTCAACTTCACCTTTCAACTACAAGCTAAATAGAAATAGAGTGAAGAAACCAAAGGTGGTTGAAGAGACTAAGCACCATGAAAAACCTCTAGGATAAACTAGTAGAACCAAAGAAACTCTAAAAGAGGTTACAAAAGGCACATAAATAACATTGAAAGAAGGCAAATTTAACATCAAAAAATCATCAAGGAAAAACCCCAATCAAGCTATTCAAACCTTGTTGATGTATCAAAGATGTTTTACAAATGTTTTGTGGAATGAATCATGGAGTTGTTAATAGTCTGAATTACTCTATTGACTAGATTCCCAGTGTGTCCTTCCTACTTATTTGTAATAAGTTAACTATGATTTTTGTTTCCTATGTGCAAGTTTAGGGAGCCTCTTAAAACCCTTTGCCCTGCCTCTTTGTCCCATCTTCTGTTATTTTTTAGTAGTTGTTTATGTACTCTTGTTCACTTCATGCCATGGTTCTTCTCTTGTTATTTATTTTGGTTGGGGACCTTGGTTAAAAACCCACATGTTCAGTTCATATCTCTAGTTTCAAAAGCATTTTTACCCATATCTAATAAAAAATAGGCAAAATAAGAGAGCCACGGGCTTGCATATTCATTTAAACCCTTCATGATTATAATAACTAGGATTTCTTCATTATTTGTTGACAAAAACAAAAATCCATAACCATATTTTGACATAGAACATTTTTTACATACTAGGGTTTCCACAAAATAAAAATTTAGGTGTATATCCTAGTCAAAAGCAAATGAAATCCATTACCATAAGAATTAACAATAAGTCCAATTACTTACTTGTATAAACAATAAAAAATTTAAGAATCCTTTAGTTTTTTATTTATTACAAAAGTTCTCCTTGTACTTTCCTCCAAGGCCATTTTTCCTTCTTTCCTCCCTTTTCCTTCTTATCCCTCTTCCACTCTTTGTTACAACTTCTATGCCATAATTTTGATAAAATTTCTAGTTCACCCCTTAAAAAATGCCACCAATGTTATTTTTTTTCTCAACCATAGGCTTATTCTTCCTCTTCCAAACTCCATGCAGTATTTTACTCTAAAAAATGCATAGTTCATCCATAGAGTTTACCCCTTTCTCTACAATGCAACTCATAATCCCCATTTGAGCCACCAAAATCAACATTGAAAACCTAAAAATATATTCAAGTATTTTTGATGAAAAACATTATAAACTAATGTAATAATTTTAATTTAAAACATAATTATATCATTTGACAATTTACCAAATCAAAAGTCACAAATTAGTGTAATGCATACCAATTCAAATATGCCTTTAGTGGTATATTGATCCCAAAACCCCTAATAGAGTCTTTGCAAAGCAAAACTTGCTTGTGTGATAACCTACTTTGAAACAAGAGTCTACATTGTTATTTTCATCATATAAATGATGCTATAAAATCTAAAGTATTAACAATCATGTAGCAGAATAAACCATAAATATTGTCAACACACCATTATTTTGAATGTTATCAATAATAGCTTAATGCATATTGCCAAACTATACTTAACTCACCATAAAATGCAAACAACTAAGTCAATTTCCAAACAAGATGGTTTATTTATGTAATAAACACACACACTGACTATAAGGAAAACATGGAATAAGATACTCATTCAAGTCAAACAAATATATAGTATGTCTGTGGTGTTCTGGTAATTTGTTTTTTTTCCCACATTTACCGCTATTTATTACTTTCTCCCCTATGATGCTCTCCCTTTGTGGTACTTGATGAGGGTAAGAGATGTCATACATCAACCTCAAGAAAAAAAATTAGTTAGTCCATTACTTCATTTAAAACCTAAAATAAGTAACATAAATACCAATGTATTATGCATAATAAAAGTAAAAGAAAATATTTTAACTCTTTTTTATCAAAAACACATATATGCATCAAAATCAAATGATGCAAAACATAAAATTATAACAACAAATGAAATAAATTAACTAAATATGTCTATCTATCCACATGATTCATAATCCCAACTAATCACTAGTTAATTAGTTGTTTAAAAAATCACATTTTATTTGTTAAGGGTTGGACGAGATATAACAAATATAGTTCAAATGTTACATAGTACTCCCAAGATCATTGTAAGTGATCATGATCCCATATTCATAAGTAACTTTTGGACTAATATATTCACATGTTTGGGTACTCAATTGGATTATAGCTCATCATATCATCCTCAATCTATTTCAAAAATAGAGGTGGTCAACAAATTCTTGGAAGGGTATCTCCATTGTTTTGCATCAGATAAATAAAAATGGTGGGTTCATTACCTACCACTAGTAGAATGGTGGTATAACACTTCCTTCCATACATCTTATAAAATGTCTCCACTTTTGGCACTTTATGGTTATCATCCCCCATACATTACTGCATACTTCAAGGTGCAACTCAAGGTTCAAGTTGTTGAGAAACACATTCCACATCAAGGAAGTACTAGCTAGTTTGAGATAGAATTTAACAATTACACAAAATCAAATGAAGAAATAAGTGTATCAACACCATAATGAGATGAATTTTTTATATATGTGATTGGGTATTTGAGCAATTTTAACCATATTATTAGATATCTTTGAAGTAATTGAGAAAGGATAACAAACTTTATCCTAAGTGTTATGGCCCTTATCAGTACCTACAAAAAATTAGTAGTGTGGAATACAAGCTAGATCTACCATAGTCCACTCGCATACATCATGTATTTCACATATCTTACCTAAATAAAGTATGGGATAAATATTTTATACCAAGATTGAGTTACCATAACTATATGAAGATGGTGGAGTCATTTTGGAACCTAAATAGATCATTCACACATGCACTAAAAAACTACGGACAAGAGAGATTAATGAGTATTTGATCAAGTGGAAGATTATAAATCATGAAGATACAACATTGGAGTATGAATATTTCCTAAATAAACATCTAGATTTGATGTTTAGGGCAACATTTTTTTGAAGTAGATGGGCATGTTATGCCCTTAACCTATAATGTGTCTAGGGATATATGTCACCAGCTTGTGCATTACATCCCTTTCATATTATCTTGTTGCATTTCTCTATGTTCTTAGTAAGGTCTTCTTATGGAATAGCCATGGTCAATTAGAGTTTTTATATGAGTTAATGGTTAGTCTTTGATCATAAGATTTCTAATTTTGTTCTTATTACATTATTGTGGAGGTTTCCCCCTCGAAGTGGCTCAATGATATTTATTACGTACTCTAATTTTTATCAATTATTATTATGGATTCACTTTTTTTTTTAATTATGTGATATATTATTCCATATTTATGAAACATATAAGTAAATTCATTACAATGTACAAATTCCAAAGATGAAATATTATAGACCTAATTTTGGAGTGTTTTACTAGACTTAGAAAAGTTAGAATTTAAAGGTTTGTATATTAAAGCACCATGTTGATTTTGAACATCAAGACATACCTAATAGGAAATATTTATCTTTAGTTTTAATTCTATATTTAAGGTCATAGTTTTAATTCATGAGGAGTGGGGATTATTGGCTCAATAATTATTTGTTAATTTCTTCCTAACCCACAATCTTTATCCCATGTTTTTTGTGCAAGTGCAACCTTTTCCATATTACTCTAAAGTCCTCAATAATTAAATACTAGGTTTCTTTGGTTGATTTACATTAATACAAGTACCAATCATAGGTTGTTTACCCTTGTCCATAAGAGGTGGTGTTCTGTTAAGCATGAAATTAGGGAAAGGTAACCCATAATATTTAGGAGTAAATATAATTAGTCAATAATCAATGTGTGGATGTCAACACAATGCTCATTAAGCATAAAATTTAACTTAGTTAATTTCTCATCTATGTTACTAGGTTTATAATCATCAACTTCATTATCATCATAAATAATATTATTACTATTAGTCTTACTAGGCCCACCCACATCATATGTGTGTATTTGATCATTAGGAATAGAATGTAATGGTGTTATGACCTTAGGGTGAGCTATGTTGAAATGAGGGATACATCCATAGGTTCCCCATTTCTCAATATCAAAAATAAATATAATCTACATCGCAAGTATAAATGTAGCACTTCATGTAAAAATTTCAAGAATCTATGTAATGTAGAAAGAAAAAAATTCAAATCATGAATACAAGGTCTAAAAATTAGTATGTTGTAGCCAACTTCATTAGATATTACTTGACATTTCATAGTTGGAGTCTTAGGTCCAATAACTATGTTCAATATAATTATTCCCAAGGGGATTTATGATTGATTGTCAAATACTTTGATTATAATGTTTTATGGTGACATATACTTAGAATCAATTCCTAGTACATTAATGAATGCCTCATTACATATGTTCAATCCCAAACCATTATCCACGAGGACTCTCTTGATTACCAAGATATTTATTTTAAATTTAATGTACAAAGGAAGGATTTGATTAATCATGACTTTAGGTGGCATAACATGTAAATCAAAGGAGATGAGGTGTTCATTATGTTGTAATGTTTTAACAAGAGAAGTAAAGTAAGTAGGATCAATGTTGGTTGGTAGAGTATCATCGCATAAAAATTCATGTGATATGTCTTTAAAAATGGTTGATTGTTTAAGAAATTATATAATAGATATCTTGGCTTGTGTATCTTATAATTAATTAACTAGGTCATATGGGTTGTTAATATAAATCCTAGAAAGACGAGTGGGAAGGTTTGAGGTGTTTTAGTGTACCCCAACTTGAGAATTAGGAAGAGGAAAAGTGGCATTGTGTGTCCTACCTCTTCGATTTTTTATGATATTGATCTCACAATGAGCCATATTACATCTAGTAATATAAGGTATGTCACTAAGATAGATACAACAAAGGCTATCAAGGTCTAGGATATCATCATATATATAGTGGAGAACACCCTATAAACTAATATTTTATGATAGATTTTAAAAAATAAACATATAATTAGTGACAAACATTTGCTTGATAACCATGAAAGTAAACTACCCACCATGCTTTTTCAATAAAAAAAATCACATATAAATCTAAGCTACCCATGATGTGATAAAATACATGTAAGCTTAGATATGAACCACTAGACAAAGATAAGCCAATAATTCACATAGTCATCATGGTTCAAAAAATAAAGAGCCTTTAATCAAGGCATAAGTGAAGAGAGGGAATGTATAAAACCTTATATTAGTAATCAATAAATATGAAAAATCCAAACCTTAGGGAACCTATAAATATATATGTATTCAAAGCACAAGTTTTAATCACCACTTTCTAAGGGTGCAAATAATCTTAAATTAGAAAGTGATGAAATCCAACTAAGGTACTCAAAAAATATAAAATAATATGCATATTAAAACATATAAAAATAGACATGAAACCCTAGGAGGAAGGCATAAACATTCAAATAATGAAGTGGTTCACCAATTTATTTCATTATTTTTTGGTTTTAGTATTAAATTCTTAAGGACAACAAAATTGAGATACACTAAGGATGTCTACTTTTAAAATCCACCCTAGTGGCTGAAAATAGTAAAAAAATAATGCAATATGTAAAGTAAAAGTGTTGGAACAACCAAACCTAACATGATTTTTTGAATTTTTAATGTGGAAATGGATTGGGAAAACTTATAACATGTCATGTGTGAAATATATGCTTATAACTCCCTAAAAATAGAAATTGTTCTTGTGTCATTCATGTCTAAGATAGGAATTACATTCACGTCTAAGATAGGAATTACATTCACAAAGTTTTAGCATCATCCTTGTCCTCTATTACTGATTGTATACTTTGCTATGTTTTTTGATCCACAAAATTTATTTAACTTTACACCATTTGATGCCATTTCTTAGTTTATACTTTCACTTCTCTTATTTGATAGGCAATATACATCTAATTTGATATTTTACATAATAATGACCTAGATTTTGATGAGATGTGAAAAAAAAAGAAGGGAAGAAATAGTTGTGTTAAGCAAAAATAAAGTTGTTACAACAATGTATTATGCATGTCATAATCACACCCCATATAATTCTTGTGTAGTGTGAATGAATGAGTGAAGAAGTAAGCTTTTTATTCTCTATCTAATGTGGAATGAACTTTAAAAGTCATTTGCCTATGTATTTATTTTAGTAGAATATGTTAATTATTCTTTGTTTTTATTCCTTAAGCATAAATCTATCAATATGAAGTGTTCTTAGACTTTAATTCCATGGAAATTCTCCTTGATCCTTCTTATTTAAATGCTCTTAGGTGATTTTTATTTAAACTAGGGACCTATTCGCACATAAAATTTGACCAAGAAATAAGTATCAAGCACAAAACACAAGTCTAAGCATCAAGAAAACACACACAAGGGTATATGGGCCCATAAAATAATAAATAATGGAATCAATGGGCATTACAACTATGCCTGGGGCATGATCATCAATACCAACAATTATGTCTAGGAAGGAAAATATGACAAAAGATGAAAAATGATGGGGAAGAAGAGGCCTTCAAGCAAAAATTGACCATAGAAAATAAAATACAAAGAGAGAAGAGAGATACATGACTGCATAAAGTGTAAAAAGACTAGGAAGAAGACATAAAACAATTCTAATAAGAGCTAATTCTAAAAAATAATCCATATGCACAAATCAATACTAAAACTTTACAATATTAAGGATTGTACCAAAATTAGGTGTTTGCATAGTGATTGAATTCAGGGTGTTAAAAGTAATTTTGATGCATGTCAATTTAATCGAGGATAACATATATTTATTAATTATAGTGTATCCCTATCAATAATAAAATACATAATCTTTGATATATACCATACGCTTCAAATATTTAACATGTGTGAGGTTATGTTGACACATGTTGGTTCATTATAGCATATTATAGCCTTTTTACTAAGATTTTAAAGGAAGTTTTAACTTTGTTTTTTTCAAAGAATCATCTAATAAACCTCCTAAATTGGAAGAAGAGGTTTTTGAGGAAATTTTTAGTGTGTTTTTATAAATATTCATCTCATAATAATCCTTAATTTGTAGGGGGTATTTTTGAAGAATTTTTTATTATTAAAATAAAATGTGAAACATAAATCTTTGAGTTGATTTTATTAACATGGTGCATTATCCCATGTCTTGGCATATCATTACATCTTTTGGTGTTGTGGTGTAGAAGTATAATGGTATGGGAGATATGCACACCATGAGTTCAAATCTGTAAACTTGTTGGGGTGTCTCATATATATTCAATAACACATTATAAAGGTGGTCATTTTCAATGTATATTTACAGGACTAACACATTAACATTGATTAAAATATAAAAATATATTGTGGCATGAAAATAATAAAGCATCATCTTCTCTTGACATCATATCAACACTAGTGTGTTGTTATGTAGTGTAAGTTTTAGTGAATCATAATGGAAAAGACACACTAATACGTCATGATGAGATAAAGGAAATTATGGTATGATCATTTTGTTGTATACAAAAAATACTACATTGTGTGTTTTTTATATATAATTGAGGGTTAATGGGGACCCTCACCTACAATAAAAAACATTCAAAAAACCTTGTAAGCCTCAGATAAACATTAATTAAGGAATGAGAAATCAAAACTACCACACTTGGTAGACTAAAAACCCAAAAAACCAATTACACAATAGTTTAAAAACATGAGCAATTACTATGTAAACATCTACCAAAATGAACCAAACATAAGATAAAAACCAAATAAAAACACATGAACTGATAAATAACCAAAAAGGCATGTCAAACTAAACCATCTTAGGAGGAGCTTCCCAATTTCCATCATCCTCCATGATCCCAACCTGTTTATTATTCCCCACATCGACCACTACAACCTCCTATTGATCTACCCCTAGCACACCCAAGGACACACCTGTGTAAGCCTTCAAATCTAATTATGGCACTGATCCCCATCTAACCCCCATGTGTCTAACATCATAGATCCATCCTATGAATCTCTCTTAATAATCATACTAATAGGGGGTGGAAAGACCCTACCACCACAAAAATCCTACTTAGAAGTTAAGCTACATCCCAAACCCAAGAAGAGGAGTGGAAGGCCATCATAATTCTTAGAGAAGGTGGAATATGCATTGTAGCCACATCCACCATTGAAATATGTTTTCCTGAGTGCATCGAAGCCCAGATAACCTCCTAAACTTTTTCCACAAAGGCCAAAGTTGAGACTAGCCATGCTTCCAATTCTATGAAAATTGAAATAGGGATAAATCATATCATTTCTCTACCTAAAAATAGAATCTAAATAGGGATCTTGATAGTAAACTTAGTAATTTCTACCTCCAAACCCACTATGTATTAGGCCTAATCATCCCTTTAGCCACAACTTTCACCAACTCTCTATCCTCAATGACTAATAAGAGATTATTAAGGAAAAGGGAAGCTAAATATGAGTTCACATTAACCCTATGACACATTTCAAGGAAAATAAAACCTACCAGGGCTTTGAAATCATCCATAATTTAACCTAATTACACTATAAAGATGTGTTTCATCTTGACATCACTCACAAAACCTTCAAATGACATATCATGGAGCTTCACTCCCACCCTTATCAAAGGTTCATTGAGATTCAGTTGCATGTGCCTCTCCATTATGCCACTCATCTAAACCTAAAAAAAGTGATTAAATCCAACATGGAAAATCCCCCTAACGTGATGCATATGAATAAATCATCCCAAAGATCATATCAATAATAAACTCAAAGTGACATGAGTTTCCACTTCAAACATCTCTCCTCATGAATTTCATGACCAAAGTAATGATTACAGCTACCAAATTGAAATCTTCAAACAAAAAATATAGGACAACCCACATCCCCCAAGGCAAAATCAATTAGATGCAAAGGGATAGGGGCATGTGCGTAGCCCTCCATACATTATCACTAAAAAAATCAACCTCCTACTTGATCATTTAGTTTTTTAGGAAGTTTGCTTCCTCATTTACTTCTTAAAATCAAGGAGACATCTCCCACTGAGCAAAAGAGTTCAAAATATCCCAAGATTGGCTAAAAATGTTTTCAATGTGCCAAGCATAGGCATGCCTATTTCTCAAATACTAAAACATAACCATGGATTCCCCTTATATAATCACCTTTTTTATGCCAAATTACCTCACCAAGTTAATTCCCAAAGATAGTAATTGGGCCTCTACCTTGTTGTTAGTTCCATCAACTAATTTGAAGGATGTCATTCTAATTAGCTATCCCACATAATCATGAATGATATAGTTGGCCCTTAAACTCTTAGATTGCCTTGAGTTACCCCATTGAAATTTAATTTGAAAATTATTGGAGGGGGAGGAGTCCAATCTACATTTTTTGCTTTGCAAACCTTATTTATGGATACTGCCAACCCATTAAGAGGATAAATGTTAGGTAACATGATTTTTTAAATAGACTCAGAACTATAAACATTTTTATATCTAGAATTACCAAACCAACGATGAATAGTATTCCCATCCATGGGTTGTGGACTTGCCTTGTCACATTGAACACAAGTTTCAAACCACATGCTGACCCTCATTACATTGAACACTGGGCCAGTAGTCCATTATATCAGATAGTTTTTATGAATAACCCACCACCATTATTAAGTGTGGGACTGATGTTAGAGAATGGTCATCCCATAAATAAAACCTTAGACCTCCCACTTCTAACACTCAACTCACTCATCGCTAGTCTATCAACATCAGGTTAATATTATATTATATGTTATTGACATGTAGAGTTTACTAAGTTTGCACTTTCATTATTTATTACTTTTATTTATTTATTAGTAAATTAAATCAATACACATTTTTAAAATATAAAAAATTTACAAGAATGTGTGAAAAATTTAAATAAGACATAAGAAGGTGGTTGTTATATTATTAA
The DNA here is from genome assembly GCA_037957365.1 of Torreya grandis. Taxonomy (NCBI): domain Eukaryota; kingdom Viridiplantae; phylum Streptophyta; class Pinopsida; order Cupressales; family Taxaceae; genus Torreya; species Torreya grandis. The sequence goes on along the minus strand of JARHVA010000770.1, from coordinate 1,946,479 downwards.
ATTTTATAAATAATATTTCCATAAATAAAAAATTGATATAACATATGCATGTTTATAAATTTGGGAAAGCTAAGCACAAAAATAATTGTCTCATACAATAAATCAGATATAAGATTCCTACCCACACCCTGGGTGGGATTCACATCATCTTTATCTCCATGTGTAACGTTTGAATATTTAGCATCTTTTATATCCACTTGGGATCCACCTAATTGATCTAGCTCAACCTATATAATTTTAACATATAAACACAAGATATTTATGTAAGAGTTGTGGATTATTATAATTAAAAAATCAAAAATGATATGCAAAGTTGTATAAATTTAATAAATATTGTATCATTTCATGTGCTTCACATAAGTTAATATGGGAAAATTAGACACAGAAAATATTTCTCTCATACAATTAATTGAAAACAACATTCACACCCATAAATATAGGAAGATCTATAACGTTTGAATATTTGGCATAGTTTTCAACCATTTATGATTCATCTTGTGTTTGGATTTAATATGTATATTGAGGTAAATCACTATTTACTATTTATAATTATTTATTATATGATTAATACAATTATTAATTGGTTAGTCTAATAAATTACAAATATAATTTATAATATATTATTGTTTATATAGGTCTAGTAACCACAAATTTATAAGAGAGAATCATAGGTTGTTGAATCATTATCATAAGTTATGGTTTGCCTATATATTTACCTATACCTCTGGATGTGTGTAATAGAGAATAATATAATATATTATGTAATTAAAATTACTTCTCTGAGTGTTTGGATCCATTACTCTATAAGGTTTTACAATACCTAATAGTGTTATCAGAGTAGGGATGGGATTTTGAATATTTATGAGGGGTAGAGCCATAATTCTTGTGTTCCCCACTGATGGGAGAAAGAGTTTTCAGTGTAGTGTGTTTAATCTTTTTTTTTAGAATAAGAATTTAGCACATCCCATCATGCATTATTCTATGCATAGATTATTGTAGTGTAGGTTTATTTGGTGAAGGGTCCAACTAGCTAGAGCTTAGATTAGATTCATAATGAAATCATATATTATATCTTGAATGTGCATTTCCCCAAATTTACATTGGTATAATTGCATTCCCAATGTTTGTAGCAAGTTTAGATCTAGTTTTAAGCATAGAAATAAAGAAAGGAAGGCAGATGAGACCAGAGATAAGAGCCTAGATCATGAGCATATTTCATTGCATTGATATTTTTAACATCTCCATTACATACCTATGAAAAATAAAAAAATAATATAGATTTTTCTATTTAGATGATATTAAATGAAATCCATGCCCTGAAAATTGATGTTTGATCTATCAATTATGTGATCCTTTATTCACTATATATATATATATATATATATATAGTTTGTAACTCTTGATGTTTTTTCAATCAATCTACTCATGGTGTTTTGAAATATATGTAGCTTATTGAAGTCTCTAATGTGGCATTCAAATCAGTGATATTACTAGATGCATCAAGCTACATGAGTCCAAGAGCTATCACATAACTTTGACAATGGTTTGTTAACTTAGACACAAGTCAATGACAAAGATTTTATAGGTTAATGCATTATACTTTGTTTAAGTTTATTAGAATAGTGAGTCAATATTTATATATAATAACACTTGTAATTTTTGAAAAGTCTTGAGTTTTTTAGTATTTTGTTATTTATTTTTCAGAAATTAGGTGTTTTTTCTCTATGGTATAAATAGTCATAGTTTTAAAATTGTCACAAATTTAAAGTGTCAAAATTATTATTTAGTCTTTTTATTGAGCCTTGTGTTGGTCTAAATAGTAGATCAATAATTAAAATGGCCTTTATCAGTGTAATTTTCATTGTGTGTCAATTTATAGGTCATCAGAAGAATAATGAGTCATTTTTTGTGTTGGGTCATCTTGTTATTGAGACCAAGTTAATGTATGTCGTAAAAGTCAATATTTGGTCATCAAAAGCTTTTAAAATGTCAAAAGAGTCATTTTTTAAGAGTGTCAAAATTATCAAAGTCAAAATTTTCTCCTTGTAATGGATGTAATTTTGGGTGACCCTGACATCAAATTTATAAGTCATATGTCCAAATTATAGAGGGGCCTTGTCTTCAAAAATGACATGGAAATATTGAGCCTCAAATCCAAGTGTGTTGAATAAGTAGCATCTGAATGGAGGTTGGAGGTATCAGAGGAAGGAGGCTAAAAATCACCTCTTGTCATCTACTAATGATGAGGTCACATTTTGTTTTGGTGGCACTTTTTATTTTTCATTTGTTTGTGTTGTGTACAAAAATAAAATATTGTAACCTTCCCTTGCTAAGTTGGAGAAGAGGATAATGTAGATATCATTGAATATGTAAAGAGTTGTATAGGAAGGTAGTTGAATGCAAAAATCCTCTGACTATCGTACTTCATTGGAAGATGGTTAACCGGTGAATATGTTCAACTAGAAGTGAAAGCGAGATAAGTTCTCGTATATAGGTGATCATGTGCAACAAGATCTAGACAACAAGATTCAAACAATAGTATACAAACGTAAAAGTATGTGTTAGCATATGATTATGTTTTTAGTTCACATGATGTACTTTATCCCCATGTAAAAATTAAGGGAGGGAATGTTGGTATTTAGTATTTAAATTAAATTAAATTACTATTTTATATTTGTAATTAATTATCGTATAGTTAATATAGTTATTATTTGGTTAGTCTTATTTATTAAAAATATAGTTTGTAATATATTATTATTTTGTATGAGTCTAACAACCACACAATTCTAAGAGAGAATAAAGGGTTATTGACTCCCTATTCATAGGCTATAGTATTCCTATATATTTGTCTATATCTATGGGTGTGTGTAATAGAGAGTAATATAATATATTATGTAATTAAAATTACTTCTCTATATGTTCAACTTCATTGCACGAGACAAATCACTTTATAAGCTTTTACAATACCTAACACCTTGAGTTGAATCAATCTCTTTATTATAATTTGTAAACATAAGGTATTTATATGTAATAATTGTAGATTAATATAACTAAAAAACCATTAATTTAGGTATTCATATGTTAAGTTGTATAAAGTCATTAAATCTTGCAACATTTCATGTCCTTCACATAAGCTAATATAGGATTTAGGGTTAAATATTTGACACCTCAAATATAGAATGGAAATTCCTTACATTTTAATGTCTTACTCTTAAGAAAACATTGTGAATGTACATATGAATAACTATTACCTAAAACAAGTAGCTCCCTTTTCCCAATGTATCCTTTTATACTAGATGCCAAATTAAATTTTTACAAAATATTTTATTTTGAAGGATACATCAGAGAAAAAATGAGCTTCTTGATTTCTCAGACACCATAACTTGACTAAAATAAAATGGACATAATTATCGAGTTAGAGATCTCAATTTTCCTTTCATTAATTAATTAAAATAAGTCACTTTAGGCTCAATTAAAAAATATATAGTAGAATTACAAATATTTACTGATATAAAATAATGTAACATTATTCTTCCTTATCAATGTGAAGCAATTAACCATCTTGTGAATGAAAAATGCTACATATTGAAATAAAAACAAAAATAAAATTTAATTCCATTAAAACAATTTTTTAGTTTTACCTTCAAATATTTAGTGTTTTTCCATGCTAAGGAAAAGATATTCAAGAATAAAAACTATTTTCAATGGCATTGGTGTACTTACATAGTATTGATGAAAAATTAGTACAAAAATAGTTTTGTGTATACTTGTTCACATGAAAGGGTGCACCATTCACATCATGACACTACTACATATTTTTAAGTAAGCATAAAAACTATTTTTTTTAGCAGTGGCGTGTTAATACATTTTAATACACTATCAAATTGTTATGATTTTTCATTAATAGATAGTGGCAAGTTGATTGGTGCATGCTAATTTATCCCACATCTTTTTTATTAAATTATGTGGGCTAAGAAATCATTGATGCACCATGTATTATATCATTCAAAATAATTTTCAAAAAAATAAAGAAAGAAAAAATAAGTAAAAAAATGGGGGCATGGATAATTGCCTCAACTTATAGGGGATATGTTAATATGCTTTTACAATATGGAGAAAAAAAATAGAGGTAATAAGTATGAAGAATGCATGATATATTATTTTTCACTATTTGATAATAGTGAACATCTCACAACCTATTTTTATGGTGAATTTAAGGAGTAGACAAACAATAGGGGAAGAAAGGAAGTAGAATTCTTTGTGGATAGGCATGTACATGAAGCCACATATATCAATATAAAATTTTATTAAAAAACCAAGGGATTTTTAATAGCTTCCAAAGTGCAATATTTTACTCAAAAACATAGCGTTCAAAGTTAATTTTAAACTTTCTTAAACATGATGATATTTTTATTTGTCAATTTGGTATATAGTATCCACATTAAGTGGTGCATGTTATTTTGTCTAGGTAAATGTAACAATATTTGAACACCAACAAATGCATTGCTCCTTTATGAAGCATATATTTATTTATTTTGTTTTGTTTGATGTGTTTGTTAGTCTATCGATGTGTTTAATTTCAATGAAACATTTCACACATTTTTATTAATGTAATAGAAACAAATTGGTACATAATTTTTTTATGTTTAATTGTTTGGTAGTGTGAAAATATCCATAAGTAATGTATTGTATTGCTTTCCACAAAAAAATTGATCATCATAATTTTGTAGACTAATTTTATACATAAAATACTAGTATGTTTATCAGATTCAGGATGCTTCAAACCTTGACTATTGTCAAAATCATTCTCAAAATCCCCTTACAAGTACTCCTCAAAAAAATTATTGAATAAAAACCACATACAAACTTACTCTATAAGGCTATATCATATCATTGTCAAAGACTTCATCTATATATCACACAAGCATACTAATCCACTTTTTGTAATGCTTTTATCATACCTAAGGTACTCAATGTCATCTTTTATATTATTCTTATGTGCAAATTCTAATCCATCTTTTATATTATGGTGTGTTAAGTAGATTTATTTTTAATTATTTAAAAAATAATTTTTGGCCCTACAATGAGACACACTAATATTAAATTTTTCATAATTATAACAATAAATAAAAACACAATTGTGTTTTACTAAATAGTGACACTAGAGTATAATTATAATTAAATGGTAAAATTATATGCACAAGGGGGATCACTGATATGATAGTACAAAACAACAACTAATATGACTTATGGCATCTAAAAAGAATAAATAAAAAAATGACAAGTCATAAACAAATAAAACTAACTATAGTAAGAGAAAATACAAATGAAACAACCACATCCTAACAAAAAAATTGGAATTCTGGTAGTGGGTAAGGTCTATATGGGGTCTAGAGAAGCTTTCTATGAAATCTAGAGGTTTTATTCTATAGGGATGGATTAGGTACCTTTTTTTGTATCATCAAATATGCCAAGGGTAGTTTCGGTTACCAAATATTTGATGTTCAGTTAATGTCAAATATGTAATTAAGCTTCGAAGTTATATTGTGATCATTTTAAGATTCTATAATTTTTCTAATAGGTATGTATAGTGATGGCATATAATCACATGTAGTTGCCTTCTAGAAATCACAATAAAAATTTTTCAGATTGTTTTTATTTATCCTCTTGACCTGATTTGACATAAAATGCATGAAAAAGATAAAGGAGATAAGTAGATGGGTCAAGCAACCTCAAAGGAGTTGTAATTATGTGTCCCACATACTATAATTATACCCCACTAGTTTTTTTGTATTTTAAATCAATATTTTAAGTGAGGGATTCAAACTCCTCTTTGTAAGTAGATATGCAACTACATGTACATTCACCTAGCCTTATTTTAGTACATTATACCACTAAATTTTAAATTCAAATCCTTAAGAGTATAAATATATCTTTGTAAAGTGTGCCTAGTATTTAAAATAATAGATAATTTCTCTTATCACTTGTTCTCAAAATGCCTCTAAGAGGTATTGTATGTGTCTTATATATATATATATATATATATATATATATATATATATATATAGCTTTCACTTATTAGAATAAATAACTTATTGGCATGCAAGATAAAAAAATAGGGGATATGACAAAATAAACTCACATAAGCTAAAGAAATGGAAAGTGGGATAAGGGCCCACAAAAAAAGGGATGGATTCAATGGCCTGCTGAATTAGCACCAACAAATTATGTGGATTTATGAAATTTTCCCAAAGGAAAAATGATAAAAAAATAAATAGAAGAATAAGAGGGAGGAGAGATAAAGAGAAAGGATGGAATTCACAAAGCTAAAAACACATTAGAGAGATAAAATACAAGAAAGAGAGCAAGATAGGGCCACATAGACAAGAAGAAAAAGAAGAAGACAAGGTAAACACACAGGAAAAGTGCCAATAAGTACCTAAATCTAAGTGATGAATTATATACACAAAATGACATTAAAATTATTGTAATAATAAGCCTTGTACAAAAATTAGGTGTCTACATAATACCCCTACTTTAGTGTTGTATGTGAGTGATTTCATGTGTGTGTCAAAATAGAACTTTGTGTAATTAAAGCACATAGCTTGACTTACCTAGGAAGGAAGGATGAATTGTTTCTTTACATCAATCCACATTTTGCTTGTATACAAAATTATGGTGTACCTATGAGCAATGGACATATACCCAAAATAAATAATTTTTTTATCCAATCAATTTCACATATAGTAAATTTTGAAAAATTAAAAGTGAAATGAGCATATGAATGTCTACATCTATTTATATTTTTACCTATATTTCCAACCTTTTTAAAAAACAAAACACTATTTTGATGAGAACTTTTTAGACAACCCTTAGACATAACTAACACTTCTTCAAAAGTTCTTGCAACCAAATCCACTTCTTTATCAAGGAAGCATACAATTGGACCATTTATAGTTATAGATGATATTTTGTGATTATATATCACCTCAATCTTGTACACTTGGCAAACTCAAACCTTGGTTGTTCCTCTCAATTCTTTACCTTTCTGACTTCCATAAGTCTTACATTTTCTCTATATTTATTCTCCTTGGCCTACATCTCTTAGTCCAACTAGTTTTATGTTGATGAACCAGGCCTTCTATATTACCCAAAATACTTAAAATATACTTATTTTCCATAACTACAAGTCTTGAACCTATACCTACTTTCTTACTCCCTAAACACTAATATCCAAGATAGATAGTAATATCAACACTATTATCCTATCCCAATGTAAATGTCCCATACTCTAAAGTCATCTAATTTGTAAATGAAACATATCCTAATAGTTAAAATAAGTGATATAATGAAATTTATTTCTACAAAGGGATTGATATAAATAAAATATCAACCCTCATTCATTCCTCACCTAGCAATATGAGAATAATACTAATTATTCTTACTAAAGAGAATTTAATAGATAAGCCATAGGGATTACACATCTACAAGTCTGAAGTATTAAAGGAGTAGCCCAAGAGCCTAATTTTCCAATTTATAAGCTAGGTCATTATTGTACTTACTTTCACATATTACATGATTCATAGATAAGCCATCACTTAGGGGAGAGCTACATGAGTTTGAGACCCTCTTCTAGAGTATTGGCTATATAAGTAGCACCCTCTAACTATGGGGTCTTTGGGGTTAGATCGACATCGTGTGCCCATTAACCTATTTTTCCCCAAGGTCACAATGAAGATAAAGAACTAGGGTTTTTCCATTTCACAAGGAGTGAGTGTCCATGACCCAAATTTGAATGCACCAGAGTGAAGGTGAAGTAAAACCCAAAAGCATCTAGGTGGTTGCATCTTGTTTCAGTAGGTATTTTATTACATCCCAATTTCACCCTTTAATCCATTGATTAGTATGGTTAGTATTTGATTACTATTGCTTTTATTTTTAGATTTATGACTTATATGGTATTGGGATAATAACATTGTTTATTTGAGTACATGATGTGATAACTATATGTTATATTATGTACATTATGGATATATATTATTTGGTTGTGCATCATTAATGATATTTATGATGACTCAGACTAAGTACCTACTTATTGTGAGGTGGATGTAGGATAGGTCCTACCCTCAAAATTAATGAGGGAGAGGATCAAATAGATGGTAAAATTAGGGGAATACCAGTGGAAAAACACTAGCGACCCTACAGACACAGTATATTTTAAATGATATTTATGTTGAAATATTAGTGCATATTATTTGTGATGATTTATGTGTGTGAAAATAAGTGTAGTATGCATTTAATTTGTTTAGCCTCACTAACTTGGTTTTTGAATTTAAATCTATAAAATAATATTAATTGCAATAAAAGTATTATTATATTTAAATATGATTATTTAGCAAATGAAAAGGGAAATTAATGACTTGTTTTATCTTTTATTTATTGTTGGCCAATTTTGGCCCACATATAAAGTTTTTGCATGGTTTCATGAAGCAGTGGATCAAAGGCTTAGAAACAAGTCCAATAATGAAAATGGAGGGATTCAAGTAGGTTTTAAAATGTTTTGAGTATTCAAGAGTATGAACCAAGTTGCATAGTCCTTAGGGAATCATTAGAACTCTGAAAGAATGAACAAAAGATGAATTATGCAAACTTAAAGACCAAAATATCACCAGGATGTCTTCCAAAAATGAAAGGACTAGATCACTTGAGAAATTTATAAATATGCTCAAAAATAATTTCTAGCCAAAATATTGTAGCATCATGGAGATTTTCATGCCAAGATCATCCTCTAAAAGTTTTAAGTCCGCGTGAGCTTTCTGGCTCAAGTTATGAAGCTTCAAAGTTGAAATAGTAGAGTAAGACATCTACACAAATGTCAAAATAAAGCTCAAGAAAAATAAACCCTTTTGAGATTAAATTTTATGGTTACATGAATGTTAATGATGGTCATATGAATGTCATTTGACAGGAGCATGAATGTCAAATTTGATCTCGTGAAGTATCCATTGGATTTCAAATAGTGGGTCTCAATAGATCTAATAGTCTAATTACATCATACATCTTGATCTGATGGTGTGAGATGAGTCAAAATGTCAAGGATATCAAAAGTCTGCCATGTGGCATAAGTGTTGAATCCCAAAAATTGACAGTGAACATAAAATCAATGTGTGATTGACATGTGTCACAAGCACAGAAAGATATTAACAAGTCAAAGGTAGAATAATGAATCACAATCATTCATACCAAGTAAGATCAATAGTGAAACATAGGTCAATATGTCAATAGTCCAAGTCATTATCAATAACCAATAAGCAAAGTGTGAGCCCAGGACATTTTAATAAAAGTTGACAAAACATGGTTTGACTCAAGCAAGGAAAATACAAAGGAACCTGGCCCAAGCATGGTCTGGGTTGAACCAGATGGACATTATAAGATCTAGCATCACCATTAAAACTCCATAGGGACAAAATATGTCTTTCAAACCTAATATAGATAAAGGGTTGATAATTTTAATGATGAACTAATACCAAGCATTGTGAATAGAGCTCTATGGAGGTAAAATAGGTATTTTAGACCTAATATAGACCAAGGGGATGGTAGTTTATTGTCAAATTAAGAACATGTACCTGATGAACTTATTTTTTCAATCAAAACTATAGTAAAACTAATAATTTGGATTGGTTTTCATCTATAGTGGACCTAGGTTCAATTTCCTATGTAGGGGTAGATAAATGAGATATGGTAGGGGCTTCTCATCCTTCAACATAGTCATAGCTTGACAAACTACCATTCATGGTATGACACTATTAATTTTAGGATTCAAGGATTTGATCCTCATGAACACATCAAGTGGACTTAGGGTCCCAAGGTGATGAACTGGTAGTTAGAAAAGTAATTAAGGTCATTGATATTGCTCAAACAAACTTTCTCATCACATAAAACAAACCCTTATCTTCTAGTGGGATCTCTCAGTCAATGAGAGAGCTCAAGGACTATTGGGATAATAGGAGGTCCATTTTTTTATCAATGCATGCATATATAAAGAATCAATGAAGTACCACCTCACTTCTTGATTATGATGTCCCTTTATTAACTCTCCTATGCATTCTTACCATTTTTCTCTCTCTCTCTTTCTGCTATATATAGAGGCTTTTGAGCCTAAAAAATGATTACTCTCTTGGGCATGACTAAACTCTATCAAGATATAGCTTATAACCATAACCTCTTGAGATGAATATAGGACTAATTTTAGTTTTCATTATTCTGGTATAGTATGTACATGTTAGTTTGATTTGCATATGTGGTAAAAGTCTCTCCCTTGTCAAGTCCTAATCTCACCTAGTTACTAGTTGATCTTGTTATGTAGTTCATGTTTAGTTTTCTATATCTCTTGATCAAATCCCACATGTGGATACTTTTACTGGTTAGTTTCTTGCATTAGACTTCTCCATCACTTCCCTCAGCTCTTGATCATCTGGTAAACCTTTGCATGAAATATTGATGTATGATAGATACTTGGAGTCTTGAATCTAGTCTCTTGCTTGTCTCATTAGTGTTTAAGAGTTAAAATAGAATGGATCCACCATTATTTAGATGCATCACTATTTTTAGCTTAGGTTTCCCTTTCATGTTATCTCTCTCTCCCTTTTCCCTAGTCGTTAGTAGGTCTTAATAGTGGAAATGAGCTGAAATGATGCATCAAAGGAGCTAGCCTCATTAAAACTCCTAGTGGTATGAATCCATTATAGGATACCCATAGTTGGGGGTCAACCCCATGTTGATCTATATTTTGGAGTAGGGCCTAAACACTTTTGCTTCTAGTTAGGGTGCAATCTAGACCTCCAATAATTCTAGCACACCTGGTAAGACAAGGTCAAAAGTAGTGGAAAGATTTTTGGTGTTGTTCTTGTACATATCATCCTTTGAAGGCATTCTATAAACATCAATGGTGACTCAGAGCATATATTATTTGGTTAAGTAACCTAAGTGCCTAATCATCATAATCTAGTATGTATGATCAGTCATCTTTTGATTAATATGCTTATTCTCTACCTCAACATCATACTTATTAGGTAAATAATGTTTATGTGTTCCCCCAAAGTATCCATCAAACATCCTATCAACCCTATCATGGCATTTATCCTCCTTTTACCCTTACATATGACCAAGTTCAGCCTCCTTTGCATTCAAATTAGTCCTCTACTTTCCCTTGTTAAGACCAAGCTTACCATGTTACATCCTTATCAGGAGTTAAGCAAGCATTAGCAAGTTATATTAAGTTGATAAGGGATATTGGTAAGATTTTAGAGTTTTCTCCAATCATCCCTATCCATGATCTACAAAAATCAAGGAGTGTTCTTCGATTAGTGAAGAATAGATTATCCATTTGTGGAAGTGAACAATGGTCATATTGTAGGAATGAGGACATAGTAATGATAATAAACATGGTCTAAAATGAATATATTATTTTAATATCTTATGAAGATTAGAAAGCTCATTTGGACTAGCCTTATGTACCCTTTCCCCTCTAATAACCTCAAGTTCAACCCTTAAGAGTCCTTAATCAGCCTCTTAGTCAACCTTGTCAAAGTCCATCCTTGTCAAACTCAGAGAGGCAATATTGGACTAGGGAAAAACAATCATGAATATCAATGAGGGGGTCAAGATTGGACAATAATTCCCTATTCATTACATGGAGGGGATAAAGATCTTATTTTAAGATTTCTAGAATGTATGGGCATCCATTGAATAGACTGACTACCCACATGTTAAGAAGTAAGAGATGAAAGGGTGGGTATTGTCCATTGAATAAGTGTTTGAGAAATGGGAGAAAGAGTATGTCAAGACTTAGCCAATTAGTTTTCCCTCTCCTACCCCTATGCCCATTCTCACTCAAGATCATGAAGCTATTCCATCTTGGATCCTCTTCTATGACCCTAACTATTTAATACCCTCTCTTGTGAAATCACCCTCTCCCACACCCATTTAGGAAAAGGAAAATGTGTCCAAGTCTTACACATTCTCCTCATGTAAATCAACTAAGGAAAGCATAAAGAAAAAAAAGGAGGTATTAGTTGAGATAGTCCAAGAACCAGTCTTGGTAGAGGAAGGGTTAGTTGTGCAAGAAATAAATTAAGTGGCCATAGCTCAGCTCAGTGAGCTTGGTGTACAAGAGTTTCAAGACTCTATCTCCTTAATTAAAAAACCACTTAAAATAGCATTCAAATTACCAAGCTAGAAGGATACCCTCCTAAACTACAAGCAAGGTGAACTTATTCACCCTCCCACCTTCTCCCTCATAAAGGAGGAGCCTGTTCTAAAAAGGATAGAGGAGGAGCTTGCAATCATAGGTGAACTTGAAGAGGACAATGCAAGTGTATATAATGAAGAGATCATGTGGGTAGTCCACTTCATCCAAAATGGGAAAATTAAGGTTTGGACTACCCTTCTTGGCATGGATTTGACATAAATGAACTGGATGCTGATGAGGTCAATTCTCAAGATGAAAATAGAGCATATTTTGAATGGACCACTAAAGGTCCATTCTATATAGATCAAGAAGAGGATCAGGACCAATTGTTTAAGGTGGGTAAAATTCAAGATGAGGTGCCAAATGAAGATATCCCTAATATGTTGGAGCTAGAGGAAAGCAAATTAGATCTTGAGCAAAATAGGTGTGATACTTTAGACCTTGAATGGTCAAATCAACCCTCATTTTTAGTTGAAGAACAAGATGAAATCTTGAGTGAGGTTGATGAAGGAGACATCTCAAGTGATCAATTAATTCAATTTGATGAGCATATTAGTGAAGATCCTTAAGAGTTATGGCATTGATTCAATACCATAACCAAAGAATTTAAAGAGGCTAAGGGACATGTCATTCTTCAAAAAATCCATGAACACACTATTATAAGCATGATCAGTCTTGATTTACATAAGGACAAATTATAATAACATGGTATTTTTGAACCACCAATTGAACTAAGTGTAGTTGCTCCCAAGATCCTAAATTAAGTCTTCATGCAAGACTTTATCAAGAGTGATGAGCAACAACAAGCAAGTTCTCCCATAGTCCAACATGAACCAAGCTTGGAAGATTTGGACCAATATGTCTACATTGGATACATATTCATTCTATTCTATCCACTGGGGAGCACATCAAAAGGATTGGCCATCAAGCTACTCATTTCACTAATTCTGATGCCTCTAAAGCAAGGTATTTTTTAGCTTGGTTTATTATAAGTGAATGATACATATTTTTCCATTTGACCCAGGAGGGAGGTGATTGTGAATTATTGTATATATTAAAGTATGTTCATGCTTTTCTCTAATTTACTTTATGCACATTTTTTCAGTAGGTTAGCTATTTTTTCTTTCCTCCAAGTGCCTATGTGCCCTTGCCTTTGTTGTTTTTTTGTCCTTATATTGTTTAAATAGGTTAGATCAAGATTGGTAGCCAGTTCAAAATATAAGTCAATATGTTGGACTAGACTGGAGACTCTATGCCCAATGGACTAGACAAAGAAGCATGATCTAAGCTCTCTTGCATAGGTAGGCATGCAACCCTTATGAGCTACCAAATATGTTGGTCAATTTGGCCCACATATGAATCTTTTACATGATTTGATGAAACAGTGGATCAAAGGCTTATAAACAAGTCCATGAATGCAAACAAAGGGATTAAATCAAGTTTTCATATGTTCCAAGCATTCAATAAATGAACCAAGTTACACAGGATTTAGGAAATCATTGGATCCTTAAAGGAATGATCAAAATATGAATTATGAAAGCTTAAGGACTAGACTATCACCAGGACATCTTCCAAAAATGAATGGACCAGCTCAACTAAACAATTTATAAATATGCTTAGAAAGTATCACTAGCAAAAATATTGTAGTGTCATGGATTTTTTCATGCCAAGATCATCCTCTGAAAGTTTCAAGTCCATGAAAGCTTTTTGGCTCAAGTTATAAAGCTTAAAAGTTGAACCAATAGAGTAAGACATCCATGCAAACATCAAAATAAAGCTCGAGAAAAACAAACCCTTTTGATATTAAATTTTACAATTGTACAAATGTCAATGATGGTCATGAAAATGTTATTTGATGGGAGCGTTAATGGTAAATTTGATCTTTTCAAGTAGCCATTGGATTTCAAATTATGGGTCCTAGGAGATCTAATAGTTTGTGTTGCATCATACATCTTGATCCAATGGTGCAAGATGAGTCATAAGGTCAATTAACTTGAGAGGCTACCACATGGAAAAAGCATTGAGCTGATAGACTAACAATGAATCTTGAAATCAATGTGTGATTGACACATAGTACAAGTACAAAAAGATATTGACAAGTCAAAGGTAGATCAATGACTCACGATCATTCATATCGATTAGGATTAATGATGAGATATAGGTCAATATGTCAATAGTTTAAGTCATGATCAATAACTAATAAGCAAAGGGAAAGCTTAGCTATTTTAAAATAAGTTGACAAAGTACTGTTTGACTCAGGCAAGGAAAATATGAAGGAACCTAGCTCGAGTACGGTCCACACTGAACCAAATGGACATTGTAGGATATAACATTACCCTTAAAGCTCCATAGGGACAAAATAGGTATTTCAAACCTAATATAGATAAAGAGCTAATAGTTTGAATGATGAACTGAGACCAAGCATTACTAGTAGAGCTCTATGGAGGTAACATATGTCTTTTAGACCTAATATAGACCAAGGGGGTGGCATCTTATTGTCAAATCAAGAACATGCACCTGATGAACTTATTTTGTCAATCAAAACTATAAGAAAACTAATAATTTGGGTTGGTTTTCATCTATAGTGGACCCAAGTTTAGTATTTGATGGAGCAGTAGATAAATGAGAAATGGTGGGGGATTCCCATCCTTCAACATAGTCATAGCTTGACAAACTACCATTCATGGTATGGCACTATCAATTTTAAGATTTGAGGATTTGATCCTCATGAACATGTCAAGTGGATATAGGGTCCCAAGGTGGTGAACTAGTAGTTGGAGAAGTAGTTAAGGGCATTGATGTTACTCAAATAAATTTGTCATCACATAGAATAAACCCTTGTCTTCTAGTGGGATCTCTCAATGAATGAGAGGAGATCAAGGATTTTTGGGACAAAAAGAGGTTTATTTTTTGATCAAGGCATGTATATAGAAAGAATCAATGAACTACCACCTCACTTTTTGATCATGATGGCCCTTTTTCCACTCTCCTATGTATTGTTCCCATTTCTCTCTCTCTTTCTGCTATAAATAGAGGCTATTAAGCCTAAAAAATGATCTCTCTAATCCCTCTCTTGGGCATGATTAAAATTTTCCAAGATGGAGCTTGTAATTGTAACCTCTTAAGATGAATATAGGACTACTTTTAGTTTTCATTATTCTGGTATAGTGTGTACATGTCAGTTTGATTTGTATATGTGTTAGAAGTCTCTCCCTTATCAAGTCCTGATCTCACCTAGTTACTAGTTGATCTTGTTATGCAGGTCATGTTTAGTGTTATATATCTCTTGATCAAAGCTTGCATGTGGATACTTTAACTGGTTAGTGTCTTACATTAGACCTCTCCATCACTTCCCTTAGCTTTTGATCATCAGGTGAACCTCTGCATGAAATATTGATGTATGATAGATACTCAGAGTCCTAAATCTAGTCTCTTGCTTGTCTCATTAGTGTTTAAGAGTTAAAATAGAGTGGATCAATCATTATTTAGGTGCATCACCATTTTTAGCTTAGGTTTCCCTTTCATATTATCTCTCTCTCCCTTTTCCCTAGTCATTAGTAAGTCGTAGTAGTGGAAATGAGCTAAAATGATAAATCAGAGGAGCTAGCCTCATTAAAAATCCTAGAGGTCTGACCCTATTTTAGGATACCCATAGCCTAGGGTCAATCCCATGTTGAGCTAGAATTGGAAGTAGGACTTGAACACTTCTACTTCTAGCTAGGGTGTAATCTAGACCTCCAACATTTATATTATATTTTTCACTATTTTGTAAATTGTATGAAAGCTTTGTTAATGCAATTTAAAGAAAATTTTTGAATTATGCATGATATTTTAGAAATTAGGAAATGGATTTTATTATTATTTATAAACTTAGCTTGTTTTTAAAGATAAAACTTAGAAATTAGAGAGTTTGCATGAAAAGGGAAGCACATGTTTTAAGAAGTTTGTTTTAAAAATAAGAAGAGAAGTTTATGAATTAAAAACATAGAGACACAAGAGAAAGTAGGAAAATTTGGAATTGGGGAAGGAGAATCAGAAATGAAGGTGGAGATTTTTAAAAATAGAAATTTAAGGAAATAAAAAATAAGTAAGGTCTTCTGCAATTATCTAGGTAGGTTTAGCATTTAATATATCTATGTCTTGATTTATTTACTTCTAGTTTACATGTATCTTCAGCTTGTGTTTTTTATAAAGATATTGTGATGAGTTTTGAACCAATATTATACACATATTTTGGCCTGCATAGAATTATTCCAAACCTGCTTTTAGACTCCGTAACCCCTTCCTAAGTGTTTTCATCTTATATTTTATATGGATGTATTTTATTAATTTAAACCTATGCTTATTTACTTATAAAAAACATACATATTCTATTTGTTTCATCTTATTATTCCTTAAATCCTGATGTTCCTTACCTTTGGTAGTGTCTCAAAAAAGTGGCATGGCATTGAGACACTAGATACTTAGCTAATTATGTGGTACCTTTGCATTCTACGTTGAATCATTTAGAAACATCTTATTAACTTGCCTTATTATGTTTATTCCCTACATAGCATCCTCTGAGATATATGTATAACTTATCGTATAAAATTAGGTGTTTTAGTCATGGGCCTAAGCAAGTGCTCATCTAGTTCTCTAGGTCAAATTATACTTGTTCCAATGGGGTGCAAGCCTTGACTAATCCTATGGCACTTAACATTTAACACTCAACTACACTAGCATCACTTCACATAGGGTGCAAGCCTTATGTTCTCACCTAAAGTGTAGTGAAGAAGGGACTGGGGTCTATGTTGGGTTAATTGTGCCATGGCACAACTCTATCCTTTTGGGACTTAGAATAATATGATGGTAATGGCATATTCATGGGCACAAACCTTTCTATGGTGGGGAAAACCCACTATCTATCAGGCACAAGTGGATGTGAGTTAGGTCAATAGCTTCATGAGTACAAGCCTAGGGTTTCCTTGGCTTGATAGCATTCAGGTGTTTAAGGGGTCACTAAGTATCTAGTTGAAGGACATAGGCATAGGTTTATACCTATGTATAGGTATCATTGTGAGGTTCAAGGTCTTACCCATACTTAGATCATTTCCTATTTTAGGCATAGGAGTCCTAATGAGATACAGGCATGCCATAGATGAGTTAGGTTAGAAGCTTACAAGATCTCAACATACATTTTATATACTTAAGCATTCAATCCTTTAAACATTTCACAAAGCTTTCATCATTAACACAGTTCAATAACAATACATCTACATTATTAAGAACTGAGCAATTGCTCGTCTTGAGCTATTAAAGGCCTAGAGATTCATAGGTAAGCTTGGGCATTACAATGGGGAGCAACAAAGGCATCCCAAACTAACTCTAGGTTTAATATCAAACATAGTGTCTAGAACCAATATGTCAAGGCTTCACTACTTCAATCATCTCTCCCCTCTTGCTAAATTGACTCAACTTGCTTTTATAGTGCTTTGGGGCATCTTAGCATCATGTAGGACTAATCACATTAATTTTTGAGCTGGTGCTTGAGGTATTCATTCCACCATATCCACTACATTATCTTTAATGAGATATCACTGTCTTATGCACTTGCTTCCCAATAAATATTGATCTAAAAAGGAGTTAGTTAGACATCTTCTAGTTGGCGCCACTAGATGACAAAAAAATAATCATGACAAATGATTGCCTTGCACCTAAGTGTCTATTGTGCTGGAATGGATCTTATACTTAGATGGATTTGGGGGCCAACATTACCCCATACAAAATTGTTAATCCATCCTCAAACTAACCTTCCATTGCCTTAAGTGCACAAAACTTGGTTGCACACTGCTTTATTTTTTCCTTAAAGTCCTCAAAACCCTAGATTATAATCTTGATTTCTTTGATGGTATTGTCTATTTCTATGGAGGTTATGCTAAGGGTGAGCATGTCAATTTTATCCAACTCATTCTAAAAGGCCTATAACCTTTCCTTCACCTTTGTATTACCTCCATCAAGGATTTCTCCTTGCTCATAGGCCTTTATTTATAACACATGGAATAGTTCTTCTAGGTCCTACTCTTGGGTCTTGACTAAGCACTCATTATCTAAGTGTGCTTGACCCTTTCATAGTGTATGCCTATGTTATTAGTGCATATTTCTTCCATATTTTATTTTTGAGGTGTGTATCAATGACTAACACCCAGGTGGAGAAGTTGAAAAATATTACATCAGCTACTTCTATACCCTCTTCCAACTTTTCAAAGAGGTCTTCCACCTCTTTAAGTTTTGTGGTGATATCTTGCTTTATGCCAGTGCAAGGGTCCTCCTCTTATTCTGTCACTAATTTTGCCTTCAACCTTGGGAGCATCTGCTCCACTAACACACACACCATATCAACCTCTAAAAATTTTAAAGTGTCAACACCATCTAGGAGGGATGGGTCAGCCTCCTCCATGCGCTGAACCAATTGCTACAACTTGAATCTTATGGCCTTGTTCTTTTCCTCTTTCTCTAACATGATCTTCTTCCAACTTGATGCCCTAACGTCATTGATGATGTTTTTGTGCACTGCCTCATAAGCCATTTAGAGGAGGGCATTATCTGACCTTATTGGATTCATTATATGGGGGTTGACAAGAAGTGAGTCCTACCCTTCTTATTGAGGATTTCCTTTTATGATACCTCAAATTGAGGTTCATCTATGTAACTATCAATGGTAAAGGATAGTTGTTGGCACATCAGTGTTGTGGTGATTCTAGGGGGTATGTACTTCATCATGTAATAGTCTTCATTTTTGAACCCCTTATATGCCTTCTCTCATAGGCTCAGCTCAAATTTTTCTTCTTGGATGGCTAGCTTCATCTACTCCAGCTCCTCTTCATCAAAACTAGCACATTATTTAACACGTTCCTCTGATGCATCTTGTTTCTTTAATAGGGGTTCTTCTTTAAACTTGTCCCCTTCATCCCCTTCTTCCTTATCTTTAGCTCCATCTTCACCTTCCTAATTCTATCAAATTTCAACTATACTCTCTATTTTCTTCTATAAGGCATCAGTATCACCTTCCTTGTCTCCAAGTACCCCTTTAATACTTGGGCACACTTGTGGTGCAAATTTCTTTGATGTACTAGTGAGGGTGTTAGGCACCTCTACTACTTTGTCCTTTCTGGGTTTCTTGCTTATGGTATCCCTCTTTTATTCCATTTCTCTCTTAACCATTTATTTTTTGGCCTTCTTTATCTCTGAATTCCTCTTCTTCACTATTACGACTGTCTTTTCCTCCACAGCCTTGGGTTTGTTAATCTCTACCTGGGCCATACCCTTGGCGTTCATGGCCTCCTATTTTTTATTTAACTCTAGTGCCACTTCTATATAGTCCTTACTAAGGCCCATTTCTATCTATCAATGCCTCTTCTCCTACTCAAATTATGAAGGCTACATCATGGGTTCTATAACTAGGGTGCTTGATGGCTCTACTTCCTCAAGTGTGGTAGCAATGCCACCTTAGAGAGCCTCATGAATTTCTTTAGTGTTGGGATATTCCTCTATCTCTTCTTCCTAGATGAAATATAATTTTGTCTCTCCTCCTCCTTGTTCTTCTTCTTATGCCCACTATGCTTCTACTTCCTCTTGCAACTCTAATGCCTCTATCCCTACCAAGGTTATCGTGGGCATCACCACTAGCCCCTTAGAATTCTTCTTTTTCTTATCTCTTGGCTTAGGCAATGTAAATCCTAGTGTGAATACCATGTGCTTCTTCTTTGGTGTCGATGGGGTAGCCTCATCATTGGAGGTTATTTTTAGTCAGAGGTGCTCTTGTATTTTCTCTAGGGTTTCTCCCTAATTCTTTTGAGTGGATTTGCTTGATGCCACTAACACCAAATCTCCTTTTTCACCAACCTAAGGGGGTAGGTCATCATCTTTATCTATGGGCATGCCCTTCTTCCTTAGCTTTATCTCATATAAGAGCATATGAATGTGCCCAAGGATGAATTCTCTTTCAAGGGGATAGCTTTTTATGGCATTCAAATCATCCTCCTCATCTTTGGTTACTGTCAGGAATCTAGAACAACAAACATGCTCTGATCCCACTTGTCAGGATGCGAAACCGGAAACATACAATTGATTACCAAAACTTCAAGCAACTTAATATGCGGAAATAAACCAGATTCACCAAGTAACTAGAATTCAGAATAACACAGCATATGAGAGACAATACACTTGTATTAACACTTTATACAGAAAAGAATACAATAAAGAAGATGCCACTTCTTCTCCACCACCTTACAGAGGTTTCCCACACCTCAAGTGAATAGTAATTCTTCTCCCCAAAGCTCTCCCTCTCACAGGTCTCAACACCCAACTCAAATACAGAGTTGGTGTTCACCTCCCATGCTCCACGCATAACACAAGTGCTCCACGCACTCCACAAGCACTCCACGTGCTCCACAAGTACTCAAAGTAATTCAAGTAGATCTCCCATGAATCTGCAACAACCTGCAATTCAACAGACCATACTTATGGAAGGAACTTCCTTGCCTTCCTCTTGCTCTATCCGAGTACACACCTGTACTCCAAGTAGATCCTGCCTGATACTGCTCCCTGTTGTGTTGCTGTCTGTATGACCTTGCACACCTGCAAATCAAACAATGGTTCTGCTCACCTGTGAACCTCGACCTTGCACACACATACACCTGCAGATCAACGATCTTACTTACCATGTAGATCTCCTATATAGGCCATGCAACTGTGACCAAGATCCTACACTCCTGAAGAACCCAGCTGGCTCTCCAATTCAGCACCAACAAGCCTGGTACTGTGGCACTAGGAGGAATGCACCATTGCTCTACCTCACACACAGAAGGAGCTTATAATTATGCTCTCTTACTCCCTAGCACACTTTTCCAATACAACCATGAGTCTATTATATAGATCTCATCCAAACAATAATTAGACATCTAATTACAATAATTAGATCCGCAGCTCTCAGTCTAAAATTAGATCTCTTCATGCAAACACTTGGTTCGTTAGCTAACTGCCCGTAAATAGCTCGCAGTCGAACCACACAGGTGACCGACGCCGATCCCTGTCTGCCTGGAGGTGACCGACGTCGGCCGATATATGACCGACGTCGGTTGCTTCCCTGTGCTATCCTGCCGACATCGGCTGATTAGACCAACCCCAACTTCTCTGCAACTCAGCAACCTTCAGCAACCTCCTCTCCTATTTGCATCAGTGAAGCTTTTAGCTCCACAATCCTAACAATCTCCCACTTGGAGATAAACAGCTGCACTGTACCTGTACCTGTACTCTGTCTAATCTGTTTCCTGGTTTGTATCCCTCTTCAAGCTCCCACTTGAAGACAACCCACCACACAACCTGTGATGTACCTCCTGTCATCCGAGTAACCTGCCACATACAAACCTACAACACCTGTAGTGAAGTCCTGACCCTGCATAGCAACACCTGCTGCCGGTCCCTCTCAGAAAACTTGAGAACCCACTTCCCTGAATTGGCTCCTAACTCTGACAGCTCCCACTGCATGGGAATACTCAGGTCTATACCAGACCTCATGTGATTTCGGACACTGTACCTGTCTAGCCCTTAGTGTGCTCCGGTTCTGCATCCCGAACCTTGCCAACACCTGATTCACATCAGCTCCCACTCGAGACAAAATCACCCTGTGATCTCCATGCCTCCCATGTCAAAGAATTCTACTGCTCCAAACTCCTCATGACATGCCACTGAACTAATCTTACCCTTAGCTCAGCAAAACCCTATATGTACTAACCCTGCTAGCAAATATACCATCCACATACAGCAACAGAATGATGTCGCGACTCATCATCCACCTGGTAAGGCAAACCACAGTAGTTACCTGACACTGACTGAAGCCATGCTTCGTCCTCCACCTGTCAAACCTGGTACCACTGTCCTGCAGCTCCTCAAGACCATATGCCCTGGTCTTCCGTCTCACGTATCCGTTCTCTCTATTCTTCTACTAAGGCATCCATTCGTCTCTGTGCTTACATCTAGCTGGCAAACCTACCAAGACTCCCATCTGGTTCTGCATCATAATCCTGCCTAGCTCACACCTGTTTCCTGGATCCTTCCTGCTCTACAATCAGCAACAAGTATGAAGAAGAGGAACACGAATTTGAGGGCCTACTTACGCCTTCAGTCCTCCATATGGGTGTTTGAGACTCCTTGACAGCTTGCTGTCCACCCAAAATTCGTTACAGTAACCGACCTCGGTCATCCCACAGTCTGCATCTGACCGACGTCGGTTCCATGCATCTGTACCTGACTACCAACCTGCCAGCGCTGGTGTCCCTGCGGCCGATGTCGGTCCTCCTGACCGACATCGGTCTTACATACTACCGACGTCGGTCCCATGACCGACGCTGGTCTTACCCTGCCCGACACTGCCGGCTTCGGTCTGCACATGACCGACATCGGCACCTGTCTGTTCGACGCCGGTTCCTCCTGACCGACGCCGGTACCTGTGTTCACCTGTGAGTGATGACTTTTTACCCGCGAGCTCCTTTGGATCAAAACCCATGTCCAAACTACCCTGCTCAGATGTATCCAGCCTCATCCACTGAACTCTATCCGCCATCTCCTCCAAGAACAACAAGGCTTTCCAGTTCTTAAGCCTGTCAAATATATCTGTCTTTCGCTTGAGAACATGCATCTCCTTCCTGCTCATGTGACCAAGCCTACGAAGCCACGTCTCCGCAATAGAAGAAGAATCAGTAATATAAACAAGTAGATAAAGTATACCTGTTTTCTTACCACCAGCTAATTCAAGTGCTACCGCTGTGAGAGTTCTTGTGCATCTCTCATCACCCAATCTTTCTGAAGAAATTAGCCATATCTCCAAACCTGGGACCTGCATGACCTTCATCAACACCTGTGTGTTGGCCGCCTGCAATTTCAGCTTCACTTCTCCTTTGCCAATTCTTTGGCAAGGCTTACCAGCTCCTCTACCTGGGGCTGCATGGAAAGAGGCAACCGAATCTTTTATCCAAGATTCAACTTTATCCAAGAAACCTGCAAACACATCCTGTGCAACAACACCTGCAACATCTGTATCTTCAGTTTCTTCATGTTGATCTGTTACCAACCAACAATGTTCTTTTACCTGCTCTTTCTTTCCATTGGACCGTGAGTAACCGTCTGTGCTTTTCAACTCCTCCATTCTTAGCTTACTTTGATCTGCCGTTGCTCTACTCCCACTCAATCAGAAACCCCTGAGAGTGCCCTGTAACCAAAACACAACCTGCTTCCTGCAACCTTAGCTCTGATACCACTTGTCAGGAATCTAGAACAACAAACATGCTCTGATCCCACTTGTCAGGATGCGAAACCGAAAACATACAATTGATTACCAAAACTTCAAGCAACTTAATATGCGGAAATAAACCAGATTCACCAAGTAACTAGAATTCAGAATAACACAGCATATGAGAGACAATACACAACTTGTATTAACACTTTATACAGAAAAGAATACAATAAAGAAGATGCCACTTCTTCTCCACCACCTTACAGAGGTTTCCCACACCTCAAGTGAACAGTAATTCTTCTCCCCAAAGCTCTCCCTCTCATAGGTCTCAACACCCAACTCAAATACAGAGTTGGTGTTCACCTCCCATGCTCCACGCATAACACAAGTGCTCCACGCACTCCACAAGCACTCCACGTGCTCCACAAGTACTCAAAGTACTTCAAGTAGATCTCCCATGAATCTGCAACAACCTGCAATTCAACAGACCATACTTATGGAAGGAACTTCCTTGCCTTCCTCTTGCTCTATCCGAGTACACACCTGTACTCCAAGTAGATCCTGCCTGATACTGCTCCCTGTTGTGTTGCTGTCTGTATGACCTTGCACACCTGCAAATCAAACAATGGTTCTGCTCACCTGTGAACCTTGACCTTGCACACACATACACCTACAGATCAACGATCTTACTTACCATGTAGATCTCCTATATAGGCCATGCAACTGTGACCAAGATCCTACACTCCTGAAGAACCCAGCTGGCTCTCCAATCCAGCACCAACAAGCCTGGTACTGTGGCACTAGGAGGAACGCACCATTGCTCTACCTCACACACAGAAGGAGCTTATAATTATGCTCTCTTACTCCCTAGCACACTTTTCCAATACAACCATGAGTCTATTATATAGATCTCATCCAAACAATAATTAGACATCTAATTACAATAATTAGATTCGTAGCTCTCAGTCTAAAATTAGATCTCTTCATGCAAACACTTGGTTCGTTAGCTAACTACCCATAAATAGCTCGCAGTCGAACCACACAGGCGACCGACGCCGGTCCCTGTCTGCCTGGAGGTGACCGACGTCGGCCGATATATGACCGACGTCGGTTACTTCCCTGTGCTATCCTGCCGACGTCCGCTGATCAGACCGACCCCAACTTCTCTGCAACTCAGCAACCTTCAGCAACCTCCTCTCCTGTTTGCATCAGTGAAGCTTTTAGCTCCACAATCCTAACAGTTACTTTACCCCCTAGGTGCACATATTGGTGCCTCCACCTACATATTTTTGCATCCATAGACTTTACTAGGATATCCACCTATTTCATATTGTAGATTCTTTGTAGCACCTCTCTTAAGTACTTGGTTGAAAATGTATAAGGCATTTTTATCTAATAGGAGCAATTCCCATTTATGAGTGCCAATTAAATGATGCAAAAGTGATGCATAAAAAAAATTGTCATTCCAAATAGACTCTAAGGGAGTTTATTCAGGATGTGCCATTATTCTCTTAATGCTTTAATAAACTAGGTTTATCATCCCATTACTAAAGCTTTATACTTTGGGGTGAAGGTAGGGGTTAAAGTGTAGTTCTAATATTTTAGTACTAGGGAGTCATTGTGCACTAGGAACACCCACAGGTCATCCTCATTACCATTGATCACATCGATCTCCTCCATCACAACCAAGATCAGCATGGACCCCCATCAGAAGGTCTCACACACCATATGACATTTGAGCATGTTCTTGATTATGTCCTCTATGATGAACTTGGTGATGTTAAATTTAATCCCCTATACCATGTGGTACACAATGCATAAGTAGGTCTTTGTTACATCCACCCATCGGTCACCTAGGCACAATTGGGAACTCACTAGGCATGTAGTTACCCTCATCTTGGGATCATTAATATCCTTGATTGAGAATGTGAAGCCTCTTTTATAACAACCTAAGATCTTCTTAACCCTTTTGAATTCAACATTATATGCCATCATTTGGTATATGTCTATCTTGGAACTTGGGAGTCTAGTGATTCAGTCGATGAGGTTTGCATATAGCCTCATGCTCCTCCCTAAGAAATAGAACCAATCCCTATGAAAGAACAAAAGGAAGAACTACATAAGTTCATCCAAATTTTTGAAACTTGGAAACTTATAGAGTTGCATCATGCTAGTGGTCACTAGTTTGTCTCAAATTGACACACCAAAGAGTGTTGCACCTTCTAGAATCTTTGCCCCTATGTCTACCACCCAGTCTTGTGTTAGGTCATTCACATATCTAGAGGTTATAAGGTTGTATTCTTTCAGGTGATAGTTGTATGTGAATAATGCCTAGTTTTCTCCCATCAAAACTTATTCAAGAAACTACATGTCCTGATAGAACATCTTATCAAGTGGCTCTAGATCAATTTGTGTAATGCTCACTCCTACTAGTAGTGTTGTTATTTTCATAAAAATGGCTTCTACTGTTAGTCATGCTCTTTTGGCATCTTTTTGTGCCTACTTTAGGCCTAAGCTCATCTATTTTTTTCCATTCTAAATCTGTTGGTGTTAAGCCTTCAATCTTTGTTGGTGATTCATGCAGTTATGAGGTTTGTAACTGTATGTTTATCTCTCAAGCTTTATATGCTACAAATGATGGCCTTGGCATCACTTTGGTTTTCATCTACCTAGTTCTCTCATAATTTTTGCTCCTTTCTTTCCTCTACCAATATCATAGGGAATACAATTCATTTCTCTATATAGTCATTCACTTTCGGCATCTAAGGGTGCCTAGGGTCTCACTATAGTAGGGTATCTTTAGTTTAGCTCTTTGGTTTGTTGGTTTTGATCTAGTTGTCTATTCAAAATTAAAATTATCATAAGGTTTGTAACTAGATGCAGTTAGTTTTCCCCTACTTTATATCTCTACTTTCATCTACCACCTTAATTATAGTTAATTAATGGTGTGATGGTACCTAAAATCCTTGGGATTTGCTAAGCCCTATGAAATCTATAAAAATCTTATAATATTTTCTCATTCAATGTGTATTTTTAAGCCTTTTCCACCATCATATTAACTTATTCTAATGACTTTTCGTTAAAGTGATGTGTATTTCAAATGGTCACTTCCCACCTCACTTTGGGCAAATGCCAACTTATCCTAACAATCTTATCTTATTCTTTGTTTACTTGGTGCAACCTTCACCATTAATATGGTAACCTAGGCACAGTGCCTTACATGTATGCAATTCAGCGTCCTTGGCCCCATTTCCTTTTTTTTGTTATGGTTCCATTTCAATTGCACTTATCTATCTTGGTTGATTTCACTACACCTTTATCTTCTTACCTTGGCCTTTCCTACCCCATATACATCCCTTACATTGGCCCTCTAGTGTGGCATTTTGATCTAATCTCTTATGCATGATCATGTTGGGATCTTCACTCTATCATTTGTGTACTTGTATCTTGTGTGACTCTCTTAGTTCACATTTTATCTAAGTTCAATGAGTTATATGCACCTAGAGACTTAGGTGTCTGGCATAGGTGCTTAGGAAATAGCCTCCCTTGACTCACCTAATTAGAATTATGCTTGGAAGCATCAAACTAGCCCTTTTACAAGCCTAAATATGCCTCATTTCTTGAATCTTGTGGATGAAGATCTGGTACACCTTGTTTCTAACTCTATCAACTTCATGTTCCCTAACTTAGGTGTTTGGCCTGAGGTGATTGAAAAGTGGTTGTGCTTGACTCACCTAGTTGGAATTATGCATGAAAATGCCAAAAAAAAATTACTTGTAGCCTCAAATCACCACTTATTCACTTACCATATCGAAATTTCAACCAACACACATAAAAAGAACTTGTTTGGCTTGTGCCAAAATTTAATCTTATCATACAATAAAACCAATTCATGACCAATAATTTGGTGTCTAATTATACAAACACCACCCTATTTTTGATATAACTTTAATTGGTTGTCCTTGAAATGCCCAAGGAGCATTTCACCAGATAACATGCATAGATTACATGCACTAGTATCTAAGATGTTGTGGATGATATATGGGCCCATATACCTTATTTTTAGCTTACTTGGGTGCCTAATATACTTGGAGTCATAGAAAAAAACATATTCCCCTTCTGTTAGCATCTTGAACTTTATATGTTTGTCATGCTAGAGCTTCTGCCTTGCTTTTTCTATATGTTGGCTCCACTTTGCTTGGGTGTGCACCTCATCTAATCTCTATAAGTCCTCCAACATTTCATTTAGTGACTCTTGGTCATCTAATAGACCAATGTGAATGATGTGTAATGATGGCACCAAAAAATCCATCATTAAAATTACCTCAGTGCCAAACACTAATTAAAATGGTGTAACCTTATCCAAGCATTTGCAGGTTATGCAATATGCCCATAATATTGTCGATATTTGATCATCCCAATCTTTATGACTAGTGTCACATATCTTGGTGAGGCATGTTCCCAAGATCTTGTTGAATGCCTTAGCTATGCCATTTACTTTGGGATGGTAAGGCATTATCTTATGGTGCACCACTATGTATTATGTTAGTAGGATATGCACCATTTCATTAATGAAATGTGTGCCCCTATCACTAGTCAAGCTAAGTGGGATCCCATACTGGATTATGATATTCTCCCATATGAACCTTGTAATTGTTTTGGTTATGTAATTTTTGGTTGGCACAACCTTGACCCACTTGGTAAAATAGTCAGTGGCCACTAAAATGTACCTCATACCTATGATTCTTGATTCAGGGGTAATGGGCCAAATTAAGTCAATGGCCCATTTCTCAAATGGTGATTGGCCAAGAATGGGGATGAGAGACATCTCATCTTAGTGGTTGGGCTTCCCTATGCATTGGCATATGTCACATGCCTTGGTACAATATTTCATATCTTGAAAAAGACTTGTCTACCACAAGCTTAACTATAACACCTTGTACATCATTGCATCTTTTGTGTAATGGCCTTCTACTATCTCCTCATGCACCTCATGTAAGATGGAGTCCCTCTCATGCTCTAAGACACATCATCACATAACTTCATCTCAACCTAGTTTGTGTAACTCCATGTTAATGAACTGAAAGGGGCAGTACAAACTACAAGTTATTTCTTTTCTTTTGTTATCATTATTTGGGGCATAGATCTAAATGTTATAAACGTAGATATCTCCACCAAGTTCTCAAGGGTGTGCTAGATTATATATAGTTTTGCATCTAACATATCATCTTTAATTAGTGCTACTGCATCACCAGAGTTTATATGGGATAAATGGTTTGGCCCCAAGTTCTATTTTTCAATCTTGACAACAACAAAAAACTAGAATTATTGAAACATAATGATCCATCTAAAAATACACCCATGGATAATGGTCTTATTCATGAGGCACATAAGCACCTAATGATCTGTGAAAAAGATGAATGAGGTCACCAAAAAATATTGTCTAAACTTTTATAGGGCTTAGACCGTGGCGAGTGCCTCATGCTTGATTGTGGTATAGTTTTGTTCTACCTTTGTTAATTTTATGCTAGCAAAGGAAATGGGGTGATCCATTTTGCCTTTGTTAGGATATACTAGGATTGCACCAATCTTAGATCCAATATCATCAACATCAATGTGAAAAGGGGTTGTCCAGTCAGGAAATTACAAGATAAGCACACTAGCTAATCTGAGCTTTAAGGTCTCAAAGGCATCCTCTTGCACTTCACCCCAGTAGAATGGGCCATCCTTGCACAAGAGATCTTCTAGCTACATCATAATCTTTTCATAGCTCCTTATAAATTTTTTATAATACCCATAGTGGCCAAGAAAGGTGCAAATATGTTTATGTGCGAAAGGAGTCTAGAGCTGAATGATGATATCAATTTTTATTGGATTAATGAGAAAACCATCCTTATAGATGATATTCTTGAGTAGGGTTCCAAATGGTGTTAACAAGATGTACTTATTTAGGTTTAGGGATATCTAAATCTACCTATACCTCTCAAACATTAGGCATAGGTTATCATAATGGTCCTTGATGAGGCCATATACTATCCACTCATCTAAGTAGACTTGGAGGAACCTATGGATGAAGTCTTTAAATGCAATGATCACCACTCTATATAAAATGGTTAGTATATTCATGAGTCCAAAGGTCAGCACGTTATAATCAAAATAGCCCCATTTAGTTATAAAGGTTATTTTAGGCTTATCCTCCTCCTCAATCTAGATTTAGTGGTATCCAAAAAACCCATCAGGGAAGGTGTAGATCTCACAGCCTATGATGCCTTCTAGGACTTCATCAATGAATAGAGTTGGGAAGGGGTCATTAATGTATGCAAAATTCAACATTCTATAATCGATGAAAATGTGAATGTGTTCATCCTTATTGATGTTTATTACCATCAAAATCACCCATTCAAATGGGTCATCATTACATTGATCTCTATTTTGACCTTGGTATGGAGGTTAGGATTCATTCTATAGTAGTGTTTTATATCAATATGTTGCCATCAATTAGATTTATGTTGATCTTCCCAAGACATTGGTAGGTGCCCTTCATATCCTAATAAGTCCTAGGTAATATGTCTTGGAATGATTTTAAGATGTCTATGATGTGTGCCAACTCTATGTTAGACCAATAGGTGCCTAGAGTATCCATCTTTGGCTCCCCTTCTACATTTATGTCTACTTTGATAGTCTTTAGTGGTGTGCAGTATGGTTCATTCTTTTCCTAGTGTGATTCCTAGACTTGTCAGGTTCCCTCAGTTATATCTACATGAAGACAAGTGAGGTCTTCTTTACCAAGAGTTCTATCATCTACTTAGTGTATGAGCTTTCGTATAGCAGTCTATGTTTTCCAATAGTTCTCCTTCCAAGTTTCATCATCTTCTTCACTCAAGTCACTATTGAGCATTTATTCCTCAAATAAATTTAGGAAAACCAACCCTTTTTCCTCAAACATGTTTTTTAGGCACTCCTCAAGGATGGAAGTGTCGTAAAACATTGCCCTTTGAATTACTTGTAATGGCTTGACCAATTCCAAGTTCTATGAGGAAAAGGAAAAAATATACACAAACTTATCCTTAAGGGCATCCCAATTAGTTATCCCTCAATGCATCTCATTGACCACATACCATGCTCATGCCCATGTGCTTAGAGTTTTATAAAAGGCATGCACCCATAATTGATTTAGGGTAATGTTATAGTCAATCCATGTCTCTTCACATAAGCACACATGCATCATGAGATCAAAGTTGCCAAAGTACACTGATATATCCAAGTTCTCATTACTCCTCCCAAATCTAGTTTAAATGGCCACTTTCACCTCTACCTAGGTTGTTAAGTTAGATTTTTGTGCTACCCATTAATGCACGATAGTGTTTCTCAAGGCATACACTAGTTCACCCATTCTATCTATTTCATTGGGGATGCACGATTCAAGATTATGGACATACTTTTCCACTATGTTCTCCCTTCATATTTTGGGAACACTACAAGCTTGATTTTACTTAGGAATATTACCCTCTTTCCTTTCTCCTCATGGCATAGAACCCATCATTTTGAATAATGATCAATCTAGACCCAACCAGTCCTCACAAGCTTCGATGCCTTTGTGTGTACCAAGAAACATTTACAACTAGTGGCCTCATATAAGCCTTTTCAACCCATTGGTCATAAGTGACATCAATGGTGTCTAAGGTTAACTACCCATCTTCTCAAGAGAGCAATATTTGATCAGAAGGGTTGAAATTATTGATTCCTTATGTTACATATTATGTCATCTAGGGGTGCTTAGGGTCTTGCTGTAGTAAGATCTCCTTAGTTTGGCTATTTGGTTTGCTATTTTTGCTCTGGTTGTCTATTCAAAATTGAAATTAGCACAAGGTTTATAACTAGATGTCATTATTTTTCCTCTACTTTATACCTCTACTCTCATATACCACCTTAATTATAGGTTATTAATGTCATGATAGTGCTTAAACTCCTTGGGATTCATTAATCCACATGAAATCTACAAAAATCTTATGTTATTTCCTCATTCAATGTGGATCTTTGTGCCTCAACTACCACCACATTAACTTCTAACAATTTTTTGATGAAGTGACGCACAATTCAAATGGTCACTTCCCAAATCACTTTGGGTGGATGGTAGCTTGTCCTGACAATATTCTCTTGTGTTTTGTTCACTTAGCACAACCTTCACCTTTAATATGGTAACCTACGAACAATGCCTCACATGCACATGATTCAGTCTCCTTGGTCCCATTTCCTTTTTCTATTATAATTCTATTTCAAATAAACTTATCTATCTTGGTCAATTTCATTATACTTTCATCTTCTTGCCTTGGCCTTTCCTACCCCATATAAATCCCTTGTGTTGGCCCTCCATTGTAGCATTCTAATCTGATATCTTACACATGATCATGTTGTGTATCCTCACTCTATCTTTTGTGCACTTGTATCTTGTGTGACTCTCTTAGTTCACATTTGCTCTAAGTATAGTGAGTTTCATATACCCAAAAACTTAGGTGTCTAGTGTAGGTGCTTAGGAAATAGCCTCAATCGACTCACCCAATTGGAATTATGCTTGGAAGCACTGAACTAGCCCTTGTATGATCCTAAAGATGCCTCACTTCTTAAATCTCATGCATGAAGATCTGGTGCACCTTGTGTCTAACTCTAGTAAATTCACATGCCCATAACTTAGGTGTCTAGCCTCAAATTCTTGGAAAGTGGTCATGCTCAACTCACCTGGCTAGAATTATACATGAAAATGCCAAAAACATTTTATTTGCAACCTCAAAGCATCGCTTAGTCACTTACCATATCAAAATTTTAACCAACACACATAAAAAAAACTTGTTTGGCTCATGTCAAACTTTATTTTAGTCACATAATAAAACTAACTTGTGACCAAGAAGTTGATGTCTGATGGTGCAAGCACCACCCTATTTTTGATATAACTTTAATTAATTACCATTGAATTGCCTAAGAATCATTTCACCTGACAATGTTCATTAATTACATGTACCAGACTCTAAGATGTTATGGATTGTATATATTCCCATCCACCTTATCTACAACTTACCTAGGTGCCTAATATACTTAGAGTCATAGATAAAAATGAATGCCCCTTATATTAGCATCTTGTGTTGTATATGCTTGTCATGCCAAAAAATTTGGTATGCTTTTTCTATCTGTTGGCTCCACTTTACTTAGGTGTGTACCTCATCTAAGATCTCTAAGTCCTTCAACCTTTCATTTAGTGACTCTTGGTCATTTAACCGACCAATGTGCATGATGTGCAATGATGGCACCAAGAATTCCATCGATAGAATCACCTAAGCACCAAACACTAGGTGAAATGGTGTATCTTTGTTTAGGTGCTTATAGGTTGTGTGATATGCCTATAACACTATTGATACTTGATCATCCCAATATTTGTGACCAATGTCACATGTTTTTGTGAAGCACATCCCTAGGATCTTGTTGAATGCCTCAACTATGCCATTTACTTGGGGATGGTAAGTAATTGTCTTATGGTGCACCACCATGTATTCTATTAGTAAGATCCACACCATTTCATTAATGAAGTGTGTGTCCCTATCACTAGTCAAGTTGAGTGGGTACCCATACCAACTTATGATATTCTTCCATATTAACCTTGTGGCTATGGAAACTATGTAGTTTTTGGTTGGCATGGCCTTGTCCCACTTGGTGAAATAGTTAGTGGCCACTAGAATGTACCTCATACCTTAGTTCTTTACTACGAGGGTAATGGGCCCAATAAAGTCAATGGACCATTTCTTGAATGGTATTTGGGAAATAATGGGATGAAAGGCATCTCATCCTAGTGGTTAGGCGTCCTTATGCATTGTCATATGTTGCATGCCTTGGCATAATCTTTTGTATCCTGAAATAGACTTGGCCACTATAATCTTGACTATAACACCTTACACATCATTATGTCTCTTATGCAATAGCCTCCTACTATCCCCTCATGTGCCTCATGTAGTATGGAGTCCCTTTCATGCTCCAAGACACATTGTTGTAGAACTTCATCTCAACCTAGTTTGTACAGTTCCTCGCTAATGAGCTGAATAGGGGTGGTGTGAACTATGAGTTATTTCCCTTCTTTTTTTATCATTATTTGGTGTGTAGATCTAGATGTTATAAAGGTAGATATCTCTACCAAGTCCTCAGGGGAATGTTAGATTATGTATAGTTGTGCATCTGGCATATCATCCTTAATTGGCACTACTACATTGCCAGAGTCTATATAAGACAAATGGTCTAGCCCCAAGTTTTATTTTCTAGGCTTTGTGATAATAAAGAACTAGAAATCTTTAAATATAATGATCCATCTAAAAATACACCCATGGAAAATGGGCATATTCATGATGTATATAAGCACTTCATGATCTGTGAAAAATATGAATGGGGTTGCCAAAAAACATTGCCTAAATTTATGTAAGGTGTAAACCATGGCAAGTGTTTCACACTCAATTTTGGTATAGTTCTGCTCTGCCTTTGTTAATTTTATGCTATCAAAAGAAATGGGGTGATCCATTTTACCTTATTTAAGCTATATTAGAATTATGTCAATCATAAATCTAGAAGCATCTACATGGATGTGGAAAGGGGTCATCCAATCAAGAAATTACAAGATAGGTATGCTAGTTAATATGAGCTTCAAGGTCTCAAAGCCATCCTTTTGTACTTTTCCCTAGTAGAATAGGCCATCCTTGCACAAGAGCTCTTCTAGTGGTGCCATAATATTTGCATAGTTCCTTGTAAATTTTATATAATACTCATAATGGCCAAGAAAGGCATGAACATCTTTCTATGGAAAGAGTCTGGAGCTAAATGATGATAGCAATATTCATTGGATCGATGAGCAAACCATCTTTGCAGATAATGTGCCCAAGTAGGGTTCTAAATGGTGTTCTAAAGATACACTTCTTCATGTTCAAGGATATCTGAAGTTTCTTGTTCATCTCAACATTAAGCATAGGTTATCATAATGGTCCTTGATGAGGCCATACACTATCTAATCATCTAGGTAAACCTCTAGGAACCTATGGATGAAGTATTTAAACACGATTATCACCACTCTATATAATAAAGATGGTGCATTATTGAGTCCAAAGGGCATCATGTTATAAGAAAAATAACCCCATTTAGTTTCAAAGGTTATTTTTAGGGCTTTTCCTCTTCCTCAATCTAAACTTGGTGGTATCCAAATAACCCATTAATGAAGGTGTAGATCTCACAACCTATTATACCTTCTAGGAATTCATCGATGAATGGATTAGAGAAGGGGTCATTGATGTATGTAGTGTTTAACATTCTATAATCAATGTAAATGTGAATGTGCCCATATTTATTGATGCTTATTACCACTAGACTCACCCAATCAAACTTCTACATAGGGTAAATAACCCTTGCAACTAGAATTACATTGATCTCTATTTTGACCTTGGTATAGACATTGGGATTCATTCTATAGGGGCAATTTTTTACCAGTCTTGTGCCATCAATTAGATTTATGATCATCTTCCTAAAGCATGGGTGGGTGACCTTCATATCCTGATAAGTCCTAGGGAAAATGTCTTGAAATTCCTTTAGGAGGTTTATGATGCATGCCAGCTCTACATCAGACCAATAGGTACCTAGAGTAACCATCTTTGGCTCTCCTTCTACATTGATGTCCACTTTGATGGTCTTTAGTGGTACATAATATGGTTCATTTTTATCTTAGTGTGATCCCTTGACTTGTTGAGTTCCCTCAGTTATCTCTAAGTGAAGATGAGTGGGGTCTTCTTTGTTAGGAGCATTATCATCTACTTGGCGTATAAGTTTTCTTCTAGAGGTCAACATTTTCCAATAGTTATCCTTATAAGTTTCAACATCATCTTTTCTTGAGTCACTATTGAGCATTTGTTTCTCAAATAAATTTAGGACCACCAACCCTTTTTCCTTGAACATATCTTTTAGGCACTCCTTGAGGATGATGGTGTCTTCAAACATTGTCCTTTGAATTACTTACAATGGCTCAACTAATTACAAGTTCTATGAGGAAAAGGAGAAGGTATACATAAACTTATCGTTAAGGGAATCCTAATTGGTTATCTCTTGTTACATCTCATTGACCACATACCATGCTTGTGCCCATGTTTTCAGAGTCCTATAAAAGGCATGCACCCATAAGTTATTTAGGGCAATCATGTTGCAGTTAGTCCATGTCTCATTGCATAAGTGCACATGTGTCATGGGATCAAAGTTGATAAATTACAATGATATATATAAGTTCTTGTTACTCCTAAATATAGTGCAAATAGCTACTCTCACCTCTAGCTAGGTTGGCAAGTTAGAATTTTGTGCTACCCTCTAATGCATGATAGTGCTTCTCAAGGTATACACTAGTGCACCCATTCTATCTATTTTTTTGGGGATGCATGATTTAAGATCATGGACATTATTTTCCACTAGGTTTCTCCCTTAAAATTTTTGGATCACTACAAGTTTGCCTTTGCTCAGGTAGATTACCCTCTTTCCTTTCTCCTCATGGTGTGGGACCCATCATTTTAAAGCATGATCAATCTAAAACTAGCAAGTCCTTATGGGCTTCAGTGTCTTTACATGCACCAAATGGCATATACAACTAGTGGCCTCATAATCCTCTTCAACCCACTTATCTTAAGTGATGTCAATGGTGTCCAAGGCTAACTACCCATCATCCCAAGAGATTAATCTTAAATCAGAAGGGTTGAGATTCTTGATGCCTTATGTTGTGATGTTATATATATGGTTGATTTCATACTTTAGATCAATGCTCTCCATATAGGGGGTCCTTAGTCACTTGAGAGGGGAATTAATACCCTCTCCTTACCATTTTTAAGGTTATATATCACTTCTTGAAGTGCATATTAGCATTATTTGCATAACACCATGGCCTTTCTAGAAGTGTTGGATAGTTATCCTATTTAGCCAAATTGATTACCTCAAAGTCAATGTGTAATTGAATGCTTATATTATCTACAATGGTACCCTTCAAAATTCTAATCATTTGTGCTCAAGTCTTGTTGGCCATGAAGATTACATGGAGAGAAGGCCTCAAGGCTAGCCTACCTATATTTTCCCATGCATTCTTGGTTAAGATATTGACCTTGGCACTGGTGTCAATCAAGACCTCATAGATGGACTATCCATCAATGGTGGAATTCACAAATAGTTCTTGACCATAATCCATGTTTTGTATATACCTGACCTCTCATACCCTTTCGATGCATAACATGGCAACTTCCATTGATTGTTGTCTTGCATGTTCTAGAAGTAAGTTATTTACTAAGGGAAACATCCATTCTATTTATAAGAGGTGCAATATCTCCATCAGATCTTGTAATTTAGCCTCTTAGCCATCCTTATTTTTGTAAAAGGTAGCAGTCTATGGCTCTAGGTCTATTCCCAGATGAAACTTTCCTTATAGGTTATGGATCACATTCATGGCTTATTGTAGTACATCTTTTTGGCATGTCGGGTCTGGATAAGGCATGAATTTAGGTTTTAGATATTTAATGTATTTAGTGTAGCTTAGCATCCCATATTTTAGGCATAACTCTAGTATTAGTACAATTGGAAATTGAATGGTGAATCCACTCTAGATAGCTGTTTGTACTTTGATTAACTCTATGCATGCTAGTTACACCTTTGGAGCCCATTTCACCTCTTTAGACTCATGCCTGATCATCCCTATGCCCTTTTCAATGCTTGGCCTACCTTGGGTCAATTTCTTTATAAGTTAGGGCATTCCTTGACTTTAGGTGTTCCTAGATAATACCCACACATTGGTGTTAGGGCAATCATGTTGATAGTGCTCAGTCAAATTGTACTTATAACATGATTATGGTGGGAACCTTCTTCCACCACATCCACCACATCACCCTCTTACACCTCTGTATATCCCATAGCTTACATTTTTTAGCCATAACCCTCATTTTATTAGGCTCCTTTCCCTCCTACTATTATCATTTCTTATTGTGCACCTCTTCCCATGTTCTTCTGCATCTCATTGATTATGTGGAAATCATCTTTGTTATGGGTATAGGCATCACATAATCGATAATAGATTGTTATGATGACCTGATTGGCACCTTAAAATAAAGGGTAGTTGTGAACATCATACACCGTGCAATAAACTTCATAGCTGAGGATAAGTGTGTGTATATTCCTTTGAGGGCAATTATTTCTATTATGGCCTTCCATCTTACAATCAGTGCACCACAACCCACTTAGAGCATATTGAGATGAAATAATGGTCAATTTTTTTAGTTGAGAGGCCATAGATGTTATCTACACCTCTATGAAAGGTCTAATTCTTATATCAGTGTTCCCCACTACCTCAGCTCTAAATGTAGCTTCAAGTGCTTCCTAAGGGTTTATGAATGTTGTCATAGATATAATCCTTATGAATGGTACTAAAAATCCCCCAATGAACCATTGCACATGTTGGGAGGGGTGAATATCATAAGGGAGGTTGGAAAGGAGAGTCTTGAATCTAGTATCATACAAGCACACACTCTAATAATCCTTGGTTGATCTCCTTGAGCATAGTGATGCTCTACTACTCAAACTTAAGTATATCAAACTCCTTCAAGAAGGCTTCCTTCAAGGTGTCATAATCAACCATAGCCTAGTTAGGATCAAAATTCCTATACCAAGTATGAGTATGATCAAGAAAAATGGTTCTAAACTAAGTTTCCTTATGCTCAAACTAGGTTATACTTAGAGCAGGCCATTATAATTCACACTTAAGCACATGTTCTATGACATTCTCCATGCCTCAATACTCAGGTAGGTGTATGGCCATCTCATAATAAATCTAGGGTGGGGATCAACCAATGTCTAAGCCACTTTTCCCCCTAATTCTTGTCCAAGCATTGGTCCTCCAAGGCCTCCATCCATTAGACTAGGCATATTTCCTATGGTTACTAATGGCACCATAGAAGATCATGGCATTGTACTACTAAAAACTGGCATGGGGCCACTTCATCTAGGTTTTTTCCTAGGCTACACAATGACATTGGCTATAATGGGGTACTTGTGCTCAAGTTTTATCTATTCAAAATAGTGTCTTGAGGTCTATAAGTATCCTAACTTAC
This sequence comes from Torreya grandis, assembly GCA_037957365.1. NCBI lineage: Eukaryota > Viridiplantae > Streptophyta > Pinopsida > Cupressales > Taxaceae > Torreya > Torreya grandis. The sequence goes on along the minus strand of JARHVA010000770.1, from coordinate 1,907,814 downwards.
CTCTTCATAAGGAATAAACTTTTCAATAATAAAATTTTAGTCCAAATTTATAAAATGATAAAAGTCTAGGTTGACAATAGGGTTAGTTATCATTATTTTATCTTCCTATGGGTAATCTAGTGCATGATCTCATGCTATAGGTTTAAAGTGGGTAGGTGCATCTAATGCATCTCTAATGGTCAGTGTCTATAAGGACCTTGAGCATTCAGTGATCAACTATATAGCTTGTTTCATGGCTTGAAAGTTTCCTTCTTTTGAGCATTATTTCCATTCAAGAGGTCCTTCCCCTTACCTTACCCACTTGCTACAGGTCCTCTCAACACTTTTAGGTTCCATATCTTTCATCATCCTATGCCTCTTCTTATTATAATCATATCTCCTAAGCTCTTAATTATCAATCTACTCATCCCCTTCCATTGTGCTTCAACTACACATCCCCTTCTTCCCCATTATGCTACTCACATGTGAGAGGACTTTAGCCTTTCATCCTCACTATTTCAAATATGTAATCCACCATCATTTTCTTGAGTTTGGTGCAAATTTGATCTAGAACCCAAAATATTTGGTTGAAAGATAATTCAAGAAACAAGAACAACACAATTCAAATAATGTTATCTCTGAAAAGAGATGTTTTATTGATCAAATTTGCAGACCCAAACATATGTCTATCTCTAAGAAGAGATGTCTAATTTTTATTTTGGGTTACATATTCATTTATACATGTTTTCAAGGTATTATGAGAATTTTTAAGGTCACCAATCTTGAGGGAGATTATGTGGTTCAACTTCCATGATTTACAACAATAAAAAATTTGAGGAATTACTATTTTTAGAAATTTACTATTTTTAGACTACACTTCTAAAATTGAAATTTAGGGAACTTACATTGGTTTTTCAAGGTTAAAAATTCATTTATCAAAGCTCCATGCCATCTCACTATGTTATCCTTGTTCTTAGCTTTCCAACGGTTCAAACGGTGAGTCAATTGGAGCTACGATGCAAAAGTTATGGCTCCCAAAATTTCCATCATCAATTGGGGTAGACCCATCACCTAAATTATTATTCAGATCATTCTTCCCTCCTTGATAATAAATGTTACCCATTTCATCAATATTTTTCATCAAGTGTGGTAGTTGTACTTTGATTTGATTCTTGATGCATACTTGGAATGGACTGTGATTTATGGAACTGTGTAGGGCTCAATTGTTCACCATTTCTATCTGACCATTAGTATGTGGATGGAAGGCTGTGAACTTCTTCAGCTTGGTATCTATTTGTTTATGTTGTTTTATTGTTTGTGTAGTCAGTTTTGAAACATCAGCCCTTTTGGATTCTTGTGGCTTAACCACCATGAGAACAAATTTCTTGGCACTAATCAGAGAGATAGATGTAGAAGGTGGTACCTCTAGTACCCTATAGCTCCATGTTCCAAGAGTGAGAGTGATCCTTTGAGTTTTTGATTCATAGACGCCATGTTGATCATACATGAATGGTTGACCAAAGAGTACATCACAAATATCTAGATTGACCACCTCATCTTGGAAAGGTTTTATTGCATATGAGAGAAGACATTAGTGGGTGACACATAGGTTTCTCCTTAGACTCAACCATCCAATACTGTATGGATTTGGGTGAGGCTTCATGTATAGATTTAGGCTTTTCAAAACATTAGTAGAGATTAAATAATTTTGACTTCCACTATCAAGAATGAAATTCAGAGTCTTACCTTTTACCAATAACTTAGAGTGAAACAACCTTTCCTTGTCATCTAGCCTCTCCTCATGGGTCTATCATGAAGAAACAATGGCTTCAGGCTCATCATCTACAATTTCTTCTTTAACCTCTTCAAATATAGGGTTTGTATGAGGTAGAGTAGTATATATTGAGGATTGTGATTCAGAAAGTAAGGACTTGATGGCTTGACATTCTTCTTTGGAGTGAGTTCCAAATTTGTGATAATCACACCACTTCATATTCTTTCCTTCCTTTTGATTCCAATTTTGGCCTCATGTTTGACCTTCTTTATCACTTTTCCATTTTGAAGGTTGACTCTTTGTATTAATTCTTCCATGCTTCTACTTAATCTTCATTGTGAACTTATATGCCTCACCGATGGTTTCCAAATTGAAGAGTTCCATTTCTCCCCATATGTACCATTTTACTCTACCATGATATTTGAAAACCTTGTGTTTCTCACTTTCTTGGATGCCTAATCTCACAGATAGAGAATGAAAATTTTTAGTGTAATCTTGAACAGACTGTTCCTTACCTTGGTGAAGTTGTTGCCACTCTATATACAGATCATCATATGCTCCAATGGGGTAGTATTCTTCCTTTATAGCTTTTATGAAATTATCCTAGGTAGTTTCTACCTCAAGGCCAATATCATCTGCATTGAATCTCTTTTTGTACACTTCCCACCAATTTTTGACAGGCAATGATGCTTTCAAAAGAGCAAAGGTGATCTTCTCTTTATCATTAAATTTATTTATAGAAAAATAAGATCACAATTGATCCAACCAATTTTCTACTACATCAACATTGATTTTGTCTTCAAATGTAGCGATATCAAAATTCATCTAAACCTTGAAGGGTGTTAGGGCACTGAAAGGATGTGGGGGTGCAGATGAGGAGCCAAAATTTCCCATTGAGATTTTTTGGAGAATTTTATAAAATTATTGTAGCATCTATGCTTGATTCTATTGGAGGGCTTCATTCACCATTTCCTAAAAAGGATCAAATTTCTCAGTGTTGTCCACCATTTGAAGTCATTTGGAGCGAATAGGTGGATAGTCGCACCCAAGCTTCCTATAATCTAACCTCATCCTTGGGATCATACACTCTAAAGACAAATTGCTCTAATACCACTGATCCAAAACTCAAAATCTTTGGTTGAAATATAATTCAATAAACAAGAACAACACAATTTAAATAATGTTATCTCTGAGAAGAGATGTTTTATTGATCAAATTTATAGACGCAAACATATGCCTATCTTTGAGAAGATATGTCTAATTTCCATTTTGGATTACATATTTATTTATACATGTTTTTAAGGTATAAGGATGATGTGAAAGGTTACCAATCTTGAGGTAGATTAAGTGGTTTGACTTCCATGATTTACAACAATACAGATTTTAAGGAATTACTATTTTTAAAAACTTACTATTTTTAGACTACACTACTAAATTTGAAATTTGGGCACTTCCATTGGGTTTTCAAGGGTCAAACTTTATTGAGAAATATCCATATCATCTCACTACATTCTCCTCATTCTTATCTTTCCAATGGTTCAAACAATGAGTTACTTGGAGCTACGGTGTAAAAGTTATGGCTCCCAGAAGTTCCATCATCAATTGGGTTGGACCCGTCACCTAAATTGTTGCCCAAATCATTCCTCCCTCCTTGAGAATCACTGGTCCCCATTGCATCAACATTTTTCATCAAGTGTGGTAGTTTTACTTTGATTTGATTCTTGATGCATACTTGGAATGGACTATGATTTATGGAACTGTGTAGGGCTCGATTGTTCACCATTTCTGTCTGACCATCAGATGTCTATGGATGGAAGGTCATGAACTTATTCATCTTGGTATATATTTGATTTTTTTGTTGTGTTGTTTATGTATTTTGGGCTACAACATCAGCCCTTTTGTATTCTTGTGGCTTGACCACCATGATAACAAATTTCTTGGCACTAATCAAAGAGACAAATGTAGAAGGTGGCACCTCTGGTACCCTGTAGCATCATGTTTCAAGAGTGAGAGTGATCCTTTGAGTTATTGATTCATAGATTCCATTTCGATCATACATGAATGGCTGACCAAAGAGTACATTATAAACTTCTAGATTGACCACATCATATAAGACCTCATCTTAGAAAGGTTTTATTGCATATGAGAGAAAACATTGGTGGGTGACATGGAGGTTTCTCCCTAGACTCAACCATCCAATAATATATGGCTTTAGGTGAGGCTTCATGGATAGATTTAGGCTTTTCAAAACATTAGTAGAGATTAAATTCTTTTGACTTCCACTATCAAGAATGAAATGTAAAGGCTTACCTTTCACCAATAACTTAGAGTGAAACAACCTTTCCTTATCATCCAACCTCTCCTCATGGGTCTATAATGAAGCAACAATGGCTTCGAGCTCAGCATCTACAATTTATTCTTCAACCTCTTCAATTGTAGGGTCTGTATGAGGCAGAGTAGTAGATGTTGAGGATTGTGATTCAGAAAGTAGGGACTTAATGGCTCGACATTCTTCTTTGGAGTGAGTTCTAGATTTGTGATAATCACACCACTTCCTAGTCATTCCTTCCTTTTGATTTCAATTTTGGCCTCATGTTTGACCTTCTTTGTCACTTTTTCATTTTGAAGACTAACTCTTCATATTCATTCTTCCATGCTTCTTTTCAATCTTCACTGCAAATTTGTATGCCTCATCAATGGTTTCCAAATTGAAGAGTTCCATTTCTCCCATATGTACCATTGTATTCCACCATGATATTTGAGAACCTTGTGTTTCTCACTTTCTTGGTTGCCCAATCTCATAGATAGAGAATGAAAAATGTCAGTGTAATCTTGACCACACTATTCCTTACCTTGGTGAAGTTATTGCCACTCTATATATAGATCATCATATGCTCCAATGGGGTAGTATTCTTCCTTTATAGCTTCTATGAAATCATCCCAGGTAGGTTCCACCTCAAGGCCAATATCATATATATTGAATATTTTCTTTTACACTTCCCACCAGTTTTTGATAGGCAATGATGCTTTCAAAAGAGTAAAGGTGATCTTCTCTTTATCAATGAATTTATTTATAGAAAAATAAGATGACAATTGATCCAACCAATTTTCTACTGCATCAGCATTGATTTTGACTTCAAATGTAGGGATATCAAAATTCACCTAAACCTTCAAGGGTGTTGGGGCACTAAAAGGATGTGGAGGTGCAGATGAGGAGCCAAAATTTCCCATCAAGATTTGTTGGAGAATTTGAGAAAATTGTTGTAGCATCTACACTTACTATTGTTGGAGGGCTTCATTCACCATTTCCTTGAAAGGATCATATGTCTCGGTGTTGTCCACCATTTAAAATCATTTGGAGTGAATAGGTGGATAGTCTGTTGGTTCTATTTTCCACCTAAGCTTCCTATAATCTGACCTCATCCTTGGAATCATACACTCTAAAGACAAATTGCTCTGATACCACTGATCCAAAACTCAAAATCTTTGGTTTAAATATAATTCAAGAAATAATGACAACACAATTCAAATAATTCTATCTCTGAGAAGAGATGTTTTATTGATCAAATTTGCAGACCCAAACATATACCTATCTCTGAGAAGAGATGTCTAATTTCCATTTTGGGTTACATCTTCATTTATACATGTTTTTAAGGTATGAGTAGGATGTATAAGGTCACTAATCTTGAGGGAGATTAAGTGGTTCAACTTCCACGATTTACAACAATACAAAATTTTAGGAATTACTATTTTTAGAAACTTACTATTTTTAGATTGTACTAATAAAATTGAAATTTAGGTAACTTACATTAGGTTTTTTGGGGTCAAAATTCATCTATAAAATCTCTATTCCATCTCACCTTTTTATCCTCATTATTATATTTCCAACAGATCAAACGGTGAGTCAATTAGAGCTACGGTGCAAAAGATATGGCTCCCAAAAGTTCCATCATCAATTAGGGTGGATGCATCACCTAAATTATTGCCTGAATTGTTGGCCAGATCACAAGTTATTTCAAAAAAATTATTCTAGGTTCATGCAATAATTGATATTCTACTTCTTTAAGGCATGAGTATGTCAATACTGCTAATTCAAGCATGTGGCTATTCAACATCCCTTACCACCATTTATATGTGGCTCTAGTCCAAGGGGCATCTAAGTTCTCAAGCCTCTTATGGAAATCTTTCATCCACTCAAGGTGTTATCCATAGATTTGAATTTTATGTGTTAAATATGTATCCAACCATTAGTACACTTGGCTTGGTAGTTGACAAAAGAAAACCCCATGCAAGGCATCATACAAGTGGTTCTGAACCCACTTCCTTAGGTTATATCCTCTACAAGTTGAATGCCTTAACACAAAGCTACCTTCTACTCATACCAACTAGCACTTGATGTTCTCAAAGGAGAGTCAAAGCATTATTTTGGTACACCATTATAGCAACAAAATTTAACATTATCAATAATGAAACTAAAATGTTGTAAAAAATTAGGTGTTTCGGTCATGGGCCCAATTAAACACCCATCTAGCTATCCAGGTTAGATTAGACTTATTTCAATAGGGAATAGGGTTTGAATAATCTTATGACACTTAATATTTGACACTTGATTTCACTAGCATCACTTCAAATAAGGTGCAAGCCTTATGTTCTCACTTGAAGCATAGTAGAGAAGGGACCAGGCTCTGTGTTGGGCTAGTTATGTCATGGCCCAACTCTATCTTTCAGGGACTTGGGTTAGTGCGATGGTGATGGCATATTCATGGATGTAAACCTTTTTTTGGTGGGTAAAACCCACTTTGTATTAATCACAAGTGGATGTGAGTTAGGTCAATAGCTTCTTGGGTGCAAGCCTATGGTTTACTTGGCTTAACAACATTTAGGTGTTTGAGGGGTCACTGAGTATCTAGTTAAAGGACTTAGGCATAGGTTTAGGCACAAGTATCATTACAAGGTGTAGGGTCTTACCCATACTTAGATCATTTCCTATATCAGGTGCAGGTGTCCCAATCAGCTATAGGAACACCATAGATGAGTTAGGTTAGAAGCCCGCAAGAGCTCAACATACAACCTATAGACTTAAGCATTAGATCCATTAAACATTACACAAAGATTTCATCATTAATAGAGTTCAATAAAAATACATCTATATTACTAAAAACTTAGCAAATGCTTATCTTTAGCTATTAAAGACCCAAAGGTTCATAGGTGAGCTTGTGTATTATAATGGGGAGCAACAAAGGCATCCCAAACTAACTCTAGGTCTAATATCAAACATAGCATCTATAACCAATCTGTCAGGGCTTCGTTACTTCAATCCTCTCTCCCCTCTTACTAACTAGACTTGAATTGCTTTTATAATGATTTAGGTCATCTTAGCATCATGGGGGACTAAGCATGTTAATTATTGAACTGGTGTTGGAGGTACTCATTCCACTGACTCCACTACACTATCTTTAATGAGTTATCACTATCTTATGCACTCACTTCCCAATAAAGATTGAGCCAAAAAGGAGTTAGTTAGTCATCTACTAGCTAGCACCACTATATGAAAAAAAAAAATCATTACAAGTGATTGCCTCATGCCTAAGTGTTTATTGTGTTGGCACGGATCCCATACTTAGATATATTTGGGGCCCAACATAACTATTTTAAGAGACCCACGTAGCAAGTAGAAAGGCATATCATTCTTTATTAAATCCAAGTTTTACTTAAACTGAGTATTTTTTTTAGGCCCTATGTTTTAATTTAGAGGGTTGCATGGATTTTAAGTGAAGATCCTTAATTTTTTAAGGATGCATCTCATTCCATGTAGCAATGTTGTACATTTTTTTATGCTACATTTTAAATTGGTAATAGTCTGCACTTATTTATTTTAAACTAGCATTTAGTCAAATTCATCCAGCATCTATCCTTCTATGAAGCATCTTATATTATACCTATGTGCTAGAAACCTTAGATCTACATTCCAATAACCAATGGTCTATAAATCCTTTCGTAATAGGTATTAATTCAAATAAAAATCAACAACTTATCATATGAGTGTTGTGCAGCATATTGATTTTTAACATCTTATTTTAAATATCCCAGCATCTTATATTTTTTGAAAGAGTTAACTTATTAATCTTGCATCCCATGTTAGCAGAGCTATGTATGATTCCTAAGTCTGCTTGTGTCTACTTTTACCTATGTTTGGCTCCAAAGTGGTTGTAATGACTAGTGTTTTAGTATCCAAATTCCATGTTTAACCCTTAGACTTGTGTTTAACTTGTTTTGGATAAGTTGTTTTCTATTTCTTTTTTCTTGTGTTTAACTTTTAGGTAGCGTTAGAGTTTTATTCCTCAGTCTGTGTATTTTATTTGACCAGTGCTCAATATATCTTGTGATTCGAGCTCAATCTATTTTATAAATAGTGTAGCATCATAATAAAAGTATATATATATATAGCATCCAAACCATTAGATATCTCCAAAGATGAAATGTAAACTCATTGTTTTATATAAATGTTGAGGGTTAAAAGTAAAAATTTGCAAATGTATTTTCAAATGGTCCATTGAGTTAGCAAATAAAGAACCATGTATGTCATTATAATAGTAAGTTTATTTCTAGTTAAATAGAGGAAATAAATCCTTTGGTTGTAATTTAATTGATAGTTAGCTTTTTATTTATAAGCATTGTGTGATTTAATATGAAAACACATCTAGTTGGTGTGACTTTCCTTTGCCCATGTCTTTATTACATTTTGTTTTATATGCCATAATAGTATGTTTGGAAATAACTATACCAATGTGTGGTTTTGAATATTCTATCTTTAGTATAAGAATCATTTGGAATAGATCATCTTAAGTTTTATTCTATCATATCTATGTTGTTATAGTTTTCATATTGATACATGTCTAGTGTATATTTCTATAATTAGTTTCTAATATTATTTTAAAAATATTTGAATGAAATTTATAGTGTGGTCAATGAAACAGTAGGCTATGTTACCTATATGTAATGTAATATTTTATATAAACATACCTGGTTGGTATTAGGTTCATGACTACGTTTGTTTGTAGATAATATTATTATATTTTAGATTATGATATTGTTTGTAAAGTATCTTTGTCAAAAGTGTTATTTTTGTGCTTTGGTATATCAAAATGAATGTTCAAAATTGTTTTACTCTTTGTATTAGAGAAATCTATATGAATTTTGAAAATATATTCTATGTTAAAAATTGTATTAATGATACTAATAGGTAGTGAGACAGGTTCCAATAGCCTAGGTAGTACCACCAATAGATAATTTGATCAAGTGGTGTGTTATGAAATTGATAGATCTAAATGATCATATATTATTTGAAAACTTTAGCCAAATTAATGTAGATGTACATTGTCATTTCATATGTTTAATTTTCATGCTATATGATATCATGTTAGAATGAATTTATTTATGGTATAGTGCATGTTATTAGAAATCTTACAAGCACATGAGGTACTAGCACATATCATTGGATTCTCACACTGTTATATCTACTTATATATGAAGGGAGGTCCATTTATTGATAGAGGATTATGTAGGGGATCATTGGTCCATGGTTAGAGTGGTAAATCGCTCGAATGATGTTCTCCATTCCCATAGTAGTACTACTTGGAGATGACACTTGATTGTTATATCTACCTATGTATGAAGGGAGGGTCATTTCATGATAAGGGATTGTGTATGGGATCATTAATCCATGGTTATAATGGTAAATCACTCAGATGATGCTCTCCCTCCTCACTATAGTGCTACTTGAAGATGACACTTGAGATTATCAGTGATACATGAGTTGACACCACTCAAGTTCTAAAGAGCTCGGTATCTGTTATTGTATTAAGTTGTATACCAAAGGATTATAATTATATTACGTACTTTTATATTGAACAACATTTTTTATATTATCAGACCAGTCGTAGCTGTGTCATGTGATGATTACTTCCCTTGTAATTATATAAGATATATGTTGTATGTAGTATTTAAATCTAAAGAATTATTGTTCTTGGATATGATATAGATGTTATATTGTTTTATTTTTTGGGATGAATGTTAATTTCTTTTAAAAAATTACTTATTTTTTTAAGTACAATTTGAGGGGTTGTTACATGTGGTATCAAAGATAGGGTTGGTGGTAATGCAATCACATACACAGTAGGATTGACCACTTCCAACACTTCAAAGTACGTACCACAATACCAAGTAGATGAGAGATTCAAAATCAAGAAGTTTATTATGAGACTAAAACCTCAGATAGGTAGTGAGGTAGATGTGCATGGACCTCCCACCATGGACTAAGTTTTTGAAAACATGGTGAAACAAAAATAAAAGCTAAAGTCTCTTGCTCATGTTAGGGAAAAGAATATGAAAAAATTAAAAATTCTAATTCAACATTCAAGAAGAACTGAAAGCAGAAGAAAGAAAACTTTAAGAGCTAGCCAAATAACCTAGCTCTGATACCAAATGTGATAACCCCTCGAGTTGTACTTAAGAAAATATAGTAAATTATTTTAACTAAACAATTAATTTAATATTCATTCCACATAAATAAATAATATAACATCTCTATCATATCCAAGAAGAATAATTTTTTAGATTCAAATACTGCATACAACATCCATCTTTTACAATTCTAAAAGAAATAATCATCACAGGACATAACTATGATTGGTCTGACAATATAAAAATTATTGCTCAATTATTACGATCTATTATTTGACTATTTTTTTAAAAGACATTATTATATATATTAACATATTTTTGAGTGATGATCATATGATTTTTAAATATAGACACTGACTAATTTGATCTTACAATAATACATTATTATCTTACAGCAACACACTATTATATTGAAGCAACATGTTATTATCCTGTAGTGACATACTATTATCCTACAGTGATATATTGTTATCATAGATCAACATATTATTATCTGACAGCAACATATTGTTATCCTTTAGTGACATACTATTATCCTACAGTGACATATTATTATCTTACATCAATATATTGTTATCCTGCAGCAACATACTTTGATCCTACAGCAATATACTTTGATATTTCATATTAAAGATGTTATCAATATAGTTTTATATTATGATGATTATATAGTTTAGATTTACATGTATATATGTTTTTATTCATGTAGAGTAGATATTATTCATACCATATTTTGGTGGGTGCAAGGCTCACATGTACATGAGCTACGTTGGTGATGGATTTTGATAATTAAAGTAATAATGGTGGAGGTAGTGAGTAGCTGGGTAACACCAGCACTAGATAAGAAATATAATGATAACGAGCTATCTATTCTTCGAGTAGTTACAACATGCCTTATATTTATCTTTTTGTCTTATTTTATTTATTTTATTATGATTGATATTTTCATATTTTTATCTCACTTGATTATAGTTGTATTCATTTTTAGTTTTTTATTATTTTCTTGTTTGGTGAATTATGTGTGTTGGCTTGGTGATAAGATTTATTTTTTATTTTTTTTAGTTGTCATTTTTTTTATTCAAACCGTTAAGGAGCTCAAATACTTTAATTATTATTTCAACCCTGTTAACTCATTTCCCATCATGGATCATATTATAATTAAAATTATTTAATCTGAGATTTTTTTGTCTTGATTTTATTACCAAGAGGCCTCAAAAAGGTTAATGTCATGCATTATAATGGAGACACACTCCATGATAACCTTGATTTAATAAATCCATGGGCAAGAAGTAACCCATGCTTAATGTTAATTATTAAAAAAAATATTGTTAGGTTATGATGACCATAAAAGGGTCATGGACTTTGGTCATGCATTAAAGTTAAAATAAAAATAAAAATAAAGTTCATCTATTTTTAAATAGATTAAAAAAAAGTAAAATAAATAAATAAATAAAAAATGTAATCATTAATGAAATGAAGGCTTTTAGGGGTTGACTCTTCACCCAAAAAGAGAATCGATTATTTTTTTTACTTTGAAAAAATATTTTTTTGTTGCATTGATTTTTGGGGGGAAAAACTCTAGAAAAAAATGGTGGCCATGGAGAGTAATGTTGGATGGAAATTCATCCTAGTAGGCTTAATGGCTTGGAAAAATTCATGCTTAGATAGAGAAACAAAGAAAGAATCAATCCATGAAAAAAAAAGATGGAGCTGGGCAAGAATTATTTGGTGAAGGGTAACCAAGAAAATTTTATGTTTTTTCTCCTTAGGGAAGATTTATGCCAAGTAAGTGATATTTTTTTTATTACTTGTTGGAGTTTGTCTTCATCATTGTGTAGGGTTGGATTGACTCTACATATCTGATTGTAGGTTTAAAATATTACCTGATATATAAGATTTAAAAATCAAATTTATTACTGAAATGCCTTGGTGGATAAGGTATTAAAACCCTAGCTACTCATTTCATTCATGGTTAGAATTATTTCCTTAAAAATAGCATGTTGGGTGTTTTATTTATTGTGTTATAATTATCTAATGGATAAATCTAGGTGTTTATTTTCTATTGTATTTATTTTACAATTGATGGATTTTTATTATTCTATTTTTATTAAATCTTACTGGTCTTTATGGGTCGTTTGTGAAAATATGGTATGATAGCCAAGTTGTATATTTTGAGTTTGGCTTATTTTGTCTAGATTTTGGGTGTATTTTGAAGTATTGGTGTAAAGGTATTCCTGCCCTTATTTTATCTCTCACATTTTTCTTGTTGGGGTCAAAATATGATTGAGCCCATTACTTTGTTGTTGAAAAATATACAAATCTAAGGTTTCTATTTTATGATTGGGTGCTTGATAGATTTGACAGGGTCATTTTTGTAAGAGCATCTTGTAAAACTTTTGTTGTAGTGATGTTGGCTCTATTGGTGCATAATATTAAAAATGTTGAGATTATTATATTTTATGTTATTCTATAATGATTGCAAATTACTCAATGATGACAAATATATATATATATATATATATATATATATATATATATATATATATATATATATATATCTTACTCATACCTTTGTCCAAAGTCTGAATCCTGACTCCACTACCAAGCTAATGGTTGGGGTGGTGAGGGCCACCGATTGGAGGGCTCATAGGATGGATTGGGGTGGTGTGCAGATTATTTAGTGGCTACTCTTATATTATGTAGTTATTCTTACTTGATTCAGTGATTAAATTATTTGTTGTAGCATGTTTAAAAAGTACTCTATGTGTTATTATTATAGCAACTTCTTACAACGTAAGAGAATACGATGTATTTTTTTGTATAAACTCAAATTTGATTTAATTACTACTCATAACTCAGAGTTTTACCAGAAATAATTTTTAGGTTTTATTCTCCTCAATTTAACCTTTAAAATTAATTTCTAAAGTATTTTATTCGAATATTAAGAACAAATAATTGAGTTCTAATATGACTATATTTTGTCATTAAAATAGAAGTATCTCGCAGTAGTCTAATGCTCTTCCTACAGCATGATTTTTTTTAGAGTTATCATTTTTGCTTGTTGATCTCGTAGCATCTAATTAGAATGAAAATTGTTATTAAATCATATTATAGCTTGTGTCTGACATTAAGTGTAAAGATTAAATATGGTGCAATGGTCGTTAAATTTATGAGATCTTATTATAAAGATTCATATAGAATAGTACCATTACATATCTTTTATATGTATGAAGTTTAATGAGAAAGGAAATTCTTAGAAGCTTATATAGTTCTATAGAATGATGTAGACATGCTTTATCTTGGTTGATCCAATTATGATTAAGACTTGAATTGTGTGTAATGACTCTTTTGCATTATGAATTTTGGCTTTTAAATGCAATGTTGTATGTTTTGATTTTTTTAAATATTAAAAATGGTGTATGAATGGAATCATGCATGCATAATTTTGGTTATAGGTTGTGGGTGCATTATATAAATTCTAATCATGTATAGTGAACTATGTTCTTAATTTCACTTGCACTCTGAATAAAGTGATGCTCAAAAGAAAAAAATACATCATTTCACCTGGTATTAGAGCTTTGCTTAAATTTTTTTTTGAGTTTTTATGTATTACACTTATTTTAACATGTGCTTGAAAATTTGATTGAACTTTTGTATGATTATGCATACCTTTGCAGAGGGACTGTGTTGCATAATATATTTTAGGTGATTGTAAATACACCTAGTGTAGATGTACATGTCCTTATAGAGGCTTACTTTAATGAATTCATGTGCATGTCTTATGGTTACTGAATGTCACCAGTATGTCTATCATCTTTTTAAGACTAAATTGAAACCTTGTATGCTAGTATACATAATAAACTAGAGCTACAGTTATATGTCTTGTATAGACTAATACATGTCTTATATGCTTAAGGAGGTCATGTGTGACCCTTATAAAATAATTTAACCTCTTGGATGAGTTGATTATTGCTCTATTGATACAAGTTTGAAGTGCTAAAAGTTTCTATATTATGGAATGTATATGTATGTATGAGTGTGTATGCAAAAATTGATAAAATTTTTATAGATGATTTTATAACTCTATGGGCTCTTAATGATTCTCTAACCAAAATATGTTGATCTCCATAGCATTGGCTGAATTCACCCTTTTCCAATTTTGGGTTGCTTTGATATGGGTCTCACTTGACTACTAGTTGATCTGTATAGGTGGGCCAATATGAGTTAAGATGATAAAAGACTATTGTTGAAATTTAAAACAAATATTTAATAATTGTTGAAAATTTTTGTGGTACATTAAGTCCTTAAAAGGTTAAGAGATGACTTATGTCTAGGAGACTAGTTGGGGAGAGAGTATACTTTATTTACTTGAGTGAATCATTTAGTTTTAAAATCTTTGTTGGCCAGGGACTGGTTTAAGCTATTTAGGTTGATAGACTTGAATGGTTATTGATTATCATTATCATTCCATTGGATATGCATTAAGATAACTTAATGATAAGTGTTGGAAGAGAAATATCTTGAAATGAATTTTTGATTATCAAGACCACTTGATCAGTTGTTTAATATTAACTCATTTTTTGATGATTTATTAAGTTATGAATTACTCTCCCAAGTCCTATATTGGACTAAGTTATAGCTAGAGTTATTTCATAGTCGTTGTGTGATTTATGTGGATGTATTTACTCTCTTAATAAATGAATACTTAAATTAAATTAGTAGACCTTATTTGTTTTTATCTTAAGGACCTAATCGGCAACTTGGTGAAGTTGGCTTATTGAGATTATTAGCATGTTGACTATGTTTGTCTTAAATTAATAAATTGATTTATGAATTAAGGTTCATTAGGTTAAGTGAGGTTGTAATTGTATCCTAACTCATTATTATCACTTTTATCACACAAGTATAAGTTAAGAAAGAGTTTTGTTTCATGATTAGTGCTTGTAAAGTATTATTTTGTCCAAAGTAGTGGATTTATAATCAAGATCAGAAAAGTTTTTCTGATTGAATGTTGATATTTTGTTGATATCATAGATGATGGTTTCTTTTAATGATTTTGAAAATTATAAAAATATTGAGACTTAGTGTGCCCAACATAATTAATGACTGTTATTGGTATAAAATTTTAATATTCTATTCATATGGATTGAATACTTGACGTAATATATGCTCAAATGCATGAATTATTGAGCTGATATAGCACTCTTATGATGAGTAAAATTTTATTGAATAAGATGACTCAACATGAATAAGATGCTCATGATTGAGCAAGGTTTCTCCAAGGCAAATCTACACTTGTAAGGTGGTGTAATTAAACACCAAAAACAAAAAATTGTTAAGAAAGTTTTATGAGGTAGTGCTATAATTTCTAGTAATGATTATAAAATAAGATACTATTTTTATTGATGATATATCTTAGGTAATTAAAATAAAATTTATTCCAAAAGAACAATTACTTATTGATTTTATGTGGCTATTTTTTTACAATTATGGTAAAAAGGTATATGTTTTACTTGTTTTTATGTATCACTATAAGTGACTAGTTACAATTATGTAAATATTTTTTTTAAGAACATTATGATTAGTGTTTGGGTAGAACTATTGGTTCCAAATTGGAGGATTTGTAAGCAAAATTAAGAAAAATTTTCTATTTGAAATGTTATTATGGTTGACTGATTGTAACCATCATGTAAAATGGAAGTGAATAATTACTATGTAATATGATATTGAAGTGCTAAAATTTATGAATTTCAACTAAAATTAATGATTGTGGAAAGCTATAATTTCTATGATAATAACCTTCACCTTGAGCTTTGGTTGAATCCACACTTTTTAAAGCCACACTATGTATGATAAGCAACGATAGTCAATCATTCACTTGTTTTGGGTAAGATAATTAAAGGATTAGTGATAAAAGTTTGTGGTTGGAATAAAAGAATAAATTCTTGGTGTCTAATGATAGCTTGTTTAGATGAGCCCTCATATGATACTCAAGGTATGACAGCTTTGGAAAGATCAAATGTGTGACTCAACCCTGGAGGGCCAAGTGGGAGTGAATGTGACTGACTTTCTTGGACAAGTTATAGAGTTTTGGGGATCTCTTATTGTTTTTGTATTACGTGAGTCATCTAATACATGATACCTTGTTGGTAATTTTTTGAGACTCATGGATATAAATTTTGAGTCTTGTTGGAATACACCTTTCCTTGAAGGAAGATGATGTTAAATTTGAGATCCTTAAGACTGATTATGCGATACTTATGATGGATATTTGGTGTCATTTGGATGGCATCTAGACATTAGGTGACCCAATGGGATTCATGGACCCTTGTGCTTCACTTATAAGTGTGCTTGTGTGTTGTGATATGAAAATAATCTTAACATAAATTATCAAAACAACTAAATAAATATGTGTATCCTATTACATGCAGTTTCTTCATTGCATGTAAAATTATTGTATGTTGTGTAAACCTCTATGTTATATGTAATTATGTTAGACATGTAACTTTGTAGTTTGTTTATGTTATCTAACATTATTTCATAAGTATTTCATGTATATGCCATAGAACAAGTGTGACCTTGTGTTTTTAACTCTTTATATGAGGTAATGTAATCATGAACTACTTTGTGATGTAAATTTTTCCTTTCAAAAATAATCTCTATTAATTAAATCTATTGGGGTATAGTTTTGTATTATGTGGTGTAATCTCATATTATTTCTCTAGTGATGAGCATTGATTCAAGTGTGAAGTTGAGGGTAAAGAAACATTATATCTAATATTGATTTAGACCGGATATGGGTTAGGAAGTAGAGTCTCTAGAAAGCTTAAAATATATTTTTCTTCTTTACATGAGGTAGTCACTTGATTCATTCAGATGTGTGCACCATGTGTGCCATAAGTTGACCATGAAATCTTCGTGCATAAGGGTCACCTTATGATTAAGTGTTACTTACCCACCTCTCAAAGGTTGTAAAAATAACTTATGTGTGAAATTCTTTGATGTAGCCTTATGAAACACTAATTGGTTTGATAAGGTAGATTCTTATGAATTATAGTAAGGTTGTACTTATTGTAATGTAGGCACGTGTTGATTTGTAAATGCAAGCATGTTATGTTATGAAATGGATATTTTTTTATGAGAGAATGTTTTTGAAATGGATATTTTGATATGTTTAAAGGTATGACTAGTATGTATGTCTATGCTCGAAAGGAGAAATGTAAAGTCCTCATCGAGGAGTTTTAAAATTATTAGGTACTACCAAGAAGTATTTGTAAAATGATAGTGGAATTGGGATTCATGTAACTATCATGTGAGCTCATAAAATTAATGGAGAACATACTGAAAATCTTGAGGGTTATATGTGAGTGCATGAGACGACCTCTCTAATATTCGGTGTGGTTGGTGTGGGATGTTGCAGTAACCCATGAATGATGTAAATTTTAACAATCATAACAACATGATTGACTGATTGTTAATTTAATTTTGAGATGAATGACAAGAAATTATACATTAAACATAATCTAAAGTGGTGGAAGCACCACATAACAAGTATGGTTATTATGATGGTTTATATTTTATGATGAATATTACAAATTTATGTTTGGGACATAACTAATTTTTTGTATAAAATGCCTTAGATTTGGTTATTTTATGCTAAATCAGCTATTGTTATAAATTATAGGTTGATAATTGAGTAGAAATATTCAAGCTATTTTAATTTCAACTATGAAATTTTTATTTTCTTATACATTATATCTATTTAATGGTAGGAATTCTAACATAAAACAACTTTAGTTTTAAAATTTTGATTCTAATTTTTGAAATCATGCTAAAATTTTATGAGAGAACACAAAAATTTAAGTATGCATAAGTTCTCTAAAATATGACCTTTGCTCATATGAGGTTTGAAATTTCAAAAAGGTTGTAGTATTATTGTTATTGGATGCTTTTATTTGATCCTTTCTCTATTGGTTATAAAAATTTATTAATCTTTATTTAAATAAGTATGAATTAATGAATCTCTTGTTTGAAAGATTAAAATTTTGCACTTAGCTGCTATGCTTTTTGTAAATTGGTATACTATTAAAATTAGTAGATGGTTGATCAGAATATTAAAAGGAATAGAGAGAATCAACAAGTCCTTTTATAATGAAATATGTTGAGTGAAATAAATTTTTCATGCAAAGATATGCAGTTATTTTAAACAACACTATCTGTGGTTGTTTTGATTTGTCATCGAGACGGCGCCTCATTAAGGGGAGAAGGATGTCACAGCCTACTATTTGACTCTTTTTTTTATAGACATTATTATATGTATTAGCATATTTTTGAATGTTAATCATCTAATGTTTACATATAGACATTGATTGATTTGATCTTATAATAACACATTGTTATCCTACAATAACATACTATTATTCTGTAATGACATATTATTATCTTGCAGTAATATATTGTTATTCTACAGCAACATTATTATCATACAATAACATATTGTTATTATATAGCAACATACTATTACCATGTAGCAATATACTATTATCCTGTAGTGATATATTGTTATTCTACAGTAACATATAATAATCCTATAGCAATAATCCTGTAGCAACATACTTTGATCTTGCAGCAATATATTTTGATATTACATATCAAGGGTGTTATCAATATAGTTTTATATTGTGATGATTATACAGTTTAGGTTTACATGTATATATGTTTTATTCATGTAGAGAAGATATTATTGATGTCATGTTTTAGTGGTTGTAGGGTTCACAGATACGTGAGCTAGGCTAGCAATGGATTTTGACAATTAAGATAATAATGGTAGAGGTAGTGAATAGCTGAGTAACAATAGCACTAGATAAAAAATATAATGGTAATGAGCCATTTAATCTTTGAGTAGTTTTAGCATGTCTTATATCTCTCTTTTTATCTTGTTTTATTTGTTTTATCGTGATTAATATTTTTGTCTTTTTATCTCACTTGATTATGGTTATATTCACTTTTAATTAATATTATTTTCTTGTTTGGTGACTTGTGTGTGTTGGCTTTGTGATAAGCTATATTTTTATCTTAGCTATTATTTTATTTATTCAAGCCATTAAGGGGCTCAAATACTTTAATTATCATTTCAATCATATTAACTTGTTACTCACCATGGATCATATTATAATTAAAATTATTTAATCTAAGTCTTCTTATCTTGATTTTATTGCCAAGAGGCCTTGGGAAGGTTAATGTCATGCATTATAATGGAGTAAGACTCTATGATGACCTTGATTTAATAAATCAATGGGCAAAAAATAACTCATGCTTAATGATAATTATTAAATAAATTATTGTTAGGTCATGATGACCATAAAGGGGTTGTGGATTTTGGTCATGAATTAAAGTTAAAATAAAAATAAATTTTATCTATTTTTACATAGATAAAAAAAGGAAAAAGAAGAAAAAGTAAAAAAATAAAATAAAAATTTTAATCATTAAGGAAATGAAAGCTTTTAGGGGTTGACTCTTTACCCAAAAAGGGAATCGATTAATTTTTTTACTTTAGAAGAATGTCTTTTTGTTGTGTTGGTTTTTGGAAAAAAACTTTAGAAGAAAAATGGTGGTCATAGAAATTAATGTTGGATAGAAATTCATCTCAGCAAGCTTTAATGGCTTGGAAAAATTTGTGCCTAGGAAGAGAAAAAAAGAAGAGAACAAACCATGGAAAAAAAGAAAAAGAAATATGAAGCTGGGTAAGAGTTGTTTTGTGAAGGGTAACCAAGGAAATTTTTTGTTTCTTCTCTTTAAGATAAATTTGTGCGAAGTAAATGATGTTTTTTTATTACTTTTTGGAGTTTGTCTTTCATGGTTGCATAGGGTTGGATTGACTCTACATATCCGATTGTGGGTTAAACATATTACCTGGTATATTGGGTTTAAAAATAAGATTTATTACTGAAATGATTTGGTGGATAAGGTATTAAAACCTTACTCATTTCATTCACATCTGGAATTATTGCCTTAAAAATAACATGTTGGATGTTTTCTTTATTGTGTTATAATTATCCAATGGACAGATCTAAGTGTTTATTTTCTATTGTATTTATTTTACAACTGATGGGTTTTTATTATTCTATTTTTATTTGATCATGTTGATCTTTATGGGTCATTTGTGAAAATATGACATGATAGCCAAGTTGTATGTTTTTATTTTGGGTTATTTTACCTAGATTTTGGGTGTGTTTTGAAGTATTAGTGTAAAGATATTGCTGCCCTTATTTTACCTCTTGAATTTTTTTTGTTGGATTTTAAATATGATTGAGCCCATTACTTTTCTCTTGAAAAATATATAGATCTAGGCGTTTTATTTTATGATTAAGTGCTTGATAGATTTGACAAGCTCATTTTTGTAAGAGCATCTTGTGAAGTTTTATGTTGGCTCTATTGGTGCATAATGTTGAGGTTATTATATTTGATGATGTTCTATAATAGTTGTAAATTTCTCAATGATATATATATATATATATATATATATATATATATATATATATATATATATATATATATATATATATATATATCTTGCTCACACATTTACCCAAAGCTCGAATGTCTGACTCCACCACCCAACTGATGGATGGGGTGGTGAGGACCACCGATTGAAGGGCTTATAGGATGGGTCAGGGTCGTGTGTAGATTATTTGGTGGCTGATCTTTTATTATGGAGCTATTCTTACTCAGTTCTAGTGATTAAATTCTTTGTTGTAGCATGTTTAAAATTTACTCTTTCTATGTATTACTGATGTAGTAACTTATTGCAATATAAGAGAATATGTTGTATTTTTTCATATAAACTTAAATTTGATGTAATTATTGCTCATAACTCATAGAGTTTTACCAAAAATGATTTCTAAGTTTTATTATTTTAGATTTAACCTTTAAAATGTATGTCTAAAGTATTTTTTATTGAATATTAAGGGAAAAAATTGATTTCCAATATGACTGTATTTTGTCATTAAAATAGAAGTATCTCATAGTAGTTTAACGTTCTTCTTGTAGTATGATTTTTTTTTAGAGTTATTATTTTTGCTTGTTAATCTTGTAGCATCTACTTGAAATGAAACTTTTTATTAAATCATATTCCAACTTGTGTTTGGTATTAAATGTGAATATTAAATATGGTGCAATGATCCTTAAATTTATGAGATCTTTGTATAAAGATTCGTATAGAATAGTACCATTGTATATCTTTTATATGTATGAAGTTTAAAAAGCAAGGACATTTTTAGAAGCTTATACATTCTTATAGAATGATGTGGGCATGTTTTGTCTTGACTGATCCAATTATGGTTAAACCCTTAATTATGTGCAATGACTCTTTTACATTATGAGTCTTGGCTTCTAAATGCAGTGTTGTATGTTTTGATTTTTTTGAATATTTAAAAAGGTGTATGAATAAAATCATTCATGCATAATTTTTTTATGGGTTTAGGGTGTATTATATAAATTCTAACCATGCATAATGAACTATGTTCTTAATTTTGCTTGCACTCTAAACAAACTGATGCTCAAAAAAAAAAAAAAAAAAAATTAGGGTCATTTCATTAATATATAATTATATTCCTTCGACATACATCCTAATACAATAACAAATACTAAGATCTCTAGAGCTTGAGTCATGTCAACTCATGTATCGTTGAGAATCTTAAGTGGTGTCTCCAAATAATATTACAGTAGGGAGGGAGAGCATCATCTGAATAATTTATCACTCTAACCATGGACCAAAGATCCCTCACACAATTTCCTATCAAGAAATGGCTCTCCTTTCATGAATAGGTAGATAAAATGGTGTGAGAATCTAGTGAGATATTTTAGTGCCCTATGTGTTGTAATATTTTTAGAAACATGTAGTGTACCATAAAAAAATTCATTCTAACATGATATTGCACAACATGAAAATAAAATATATGAAATGACAATGTATATTTACATTACTTTAGTCAAAAAAATTAAATAATAAATGATCATTTAGATTGGTCAATTTCATAATACACCACTTGATCGGATTATCTATTGGTGGTCCTACCTAGGCTAGTGGAACCCATCTCACTACCTATTAGTATCACTAATATGGTTTCTAATATAGAATACATTTCTAAAATTCATATGGATTTTCTCCAATACAAAGAATAAAACAATCTTGAACATTAATTATAATTTATCAAAGCACAAAAATAACACTTTTGACAAAGATACTTTACAAACAAGATCACAATCTAAAATATAATAATATTGTCTACGAATAAACATAGTCATGAACCTAATACCAACTGGGTATGTTAATAAAAAATATTACATTACATATAGGTAATTTAGCCTATTGGTTCATTTATCACACTATAAATTTCATTCAAATATTCTTAAAATAATATTAGTAACTAATTATAGAAATATACACTATACATGCATCAATACAGAAACTATAACAACATAGATATCATAGAATAAAATTTAAAAGGATCTATTACAAATGCTTCCTATACTAAGGATATAATATTCAAAACCACACATTGGTATAGCGATTCACAAGCATGTTATTATGACATATAAAACAAAATATAATAAAAACATGGCCAAAAGAAGGTCACACCAACTGGATCTGTTTTCATATTAAATCACACAATGCTTATAAATATAAAGTTAACTATCAATTAAATTACAATCAATGGATTTATTTTCTCTATTTATCTAGCAAATAAACTTATTACCACAATGACATACATGGTTCCTTTTTTGCTAACTCGATGGAACATTTGAAAATACATTTGCAGATTTTTACTTTTAACCCTCAACGCTTATAAAAAAAACACTGAGTTTACATTTTATCTTTAAAGATATCTAATGGTTTAGAATATATATATATATATATATATATACTTTTATTATGATGCTGCACTATTTATAAAATATATTGAGCTCGTTTCACAAGATATATTGAGTGTTGGTCAAATAAAATACACAAATTGAGAAATAAAAATCTAAAAGTCAAACACAGGTAAAAATAAATAGGACGCAACTTATCCAAAATAGGTTAAACACAAGTCTAAGGGTTAAACATGGAATTTGGATAGTGAAATGCTAGTCATTATAACCACTTTAGAGCCAAACATATGTAAACGTAGACACAAGTAGACTCATGAATTATACATAACTCTACTAGCATGGGATGCAATATTAATAAATCAATTCTTTCAAAAAAATAAGATGTTGGCCTATACAAAATAAGATGTTAAAAATCAATATGTTGTGCAGCACCCATGTGATAAGTTCTTAATTTTTATTTAAATTACTACCTATTAAGAAAGGATTTGTAAACCATTAGTTATTGGAATGTAGGTTTTTAGTTTCTAGCACACATGTATAATATAAGATACTTCATAGAAGGATAGATGCTGGCTAAATTTGACTCAATGTTGGTTTAATGGAAATAAATGCAAACTATACCAAATTAAAATGCAACATAAAAAATATATACAATGCTACTACATGGAATGAAACTGACAGCCTTAAATAATTAAAGTTCTTCACTTGAAATCTATGCATTCCTCTAAATTAAAATGTAGGGCCTAAAAAATGACTCAGTTTAAGTAAAACTTGGATTTAATAAAGAATGAGATGCCTTTCTACTTGCTACATGAGTCTCTTAAAAAAGTTATATGTAGATCTAAGAGGATGCTATGTAGGAAATAGAAATAACAACTTAGGTTAATAAAATGTATTTAAATGGTTAAACATAGCATGCAAAGGCACCATGCAATTAGCTAAGGCTCTAGTGTCTCAATGCCATGCCACTTTTGTGGGATGCTGTCAAAGGTAAGGAACATTAGGTTTTAAAGAATACTAAGATGCAGATAATAGAATATATATGTCTGGTATAATGAAATAAATGTAGGTTTAAATAAATAAAATATATCTATATAAAATATAATATGAAAATACCAGGGAAGGGGTTAAGGATTCTAAACACAGATTTGGAATAATGATATGCATGTTAAAATATGTGTATAATACTGGTTCAAAAATCATCACAGATTCTTTATACAAAACACAAGCTAAAGATGCATGTAAACCAGAAGTAAATAAGGCAAGACACAAATATATTAAATGCTAAACCAACATGGAGAATTGAAAAAGACCTTGCCTATTTATTCTTTCCTTAAATTTCTCTTTTCTAAAATCTCTGCCTTCCTTTCTAATTCTTCCTCCCCAATTCCAAATTTCCTTGCTTTCTCTTTTGTCTCCATGTTTTTAATTCACACACGTCTCTTCTTATTTATAAAATAAATTTATTAAATCCTACACTTCCTTTTTTCATGCAAACTCTCTAATTTCTAATTTTTATCTTTAAAAACATGTTATTTTTAATTTTTTATGCCCTCTCTACTTAAGTTCCTTCAATTAATTAATCATATCTTTATGTTTTTATTTTTAAGTAAATTCATTTAACTCTACTTCTAATTTTATTAACTTATATAATTTTCTTTTCTTTTACTAAAGTTTATCAAACTACCATGCTAAGTTTAGAAATAATAATAAAATATATTTCCTAATTTCTAAAATATCATACATAATTCAAATTTTTACTTTAAATTGAATTAACAAAGTTTTCATGTAATTTCCAAAATAATGATAAATAATTATATAACTAAAAGATAAAACAAGTCATTTTTATTTTTGATAAGATGAAAGCTAGGTTTTAAAGGGACTTGAAACCACCAGAGTATAGTACAAGAGTATCAATAGGTCAATAACAGGGTCAAAAAACCAAAAAATAAAAAGTTACAAAACTATAACAAAAACAAAAATAAGAAACTAGAACAGAACTAGGAGGAAAGTCCCTTCCGAGGGTCTTTAGCCTCTGTAGTGTCTGCTAGAATGGTCTATTTTTCCTTTGAATTTTTTTCTTGAGTACAATTCTTGGGGCCTTCAATCACTTCTCCAGGGAAGATCATTTTGGGGCACTTTTTTCCTTTAGCCTGCATGAGGGACTGATTAGGGAAGACCCCCTTGGGGGAACCCTAAGGTGGAGATTTTAAAACCTTTTGAGATTAAAAGGTAGGGGACTGAGTGGGCTATGCAAAAAGGAAAAAATCTTGAACTATGGATTTAGCCTATCTATGGAGTGAATTTTAGTCTTGAATGAGTTTGGTCAGACCTAACCCTACCTATTGAACCTTTGAGTTGAAATTATTAATCTACAGCTTGTTTTTTTCATCTCATCTATAACAATAGATTTTCCTTTCCAATCTATCTTCATAGGGGTACCTAATTCTAGAGCAATAGGTTTTGGTTTGGGGATAAATAATTTAAGGGGGAGATCATCAGGGAAACTTTGATAAACTACTTAGGGGGGTGAGATCAAAGAGCTGTTGTGATCCCTCAATGGGATCCTCCATCGAGGGGTCCTCTTGGGAGTCCTCCCTAGAAGAGAAACCCTTAGGGGGCTTCCCAACCACAGAGAGCTTGGTCATGTTTAACTAGAAGGAGAATTAAGCCTTGGTAAAAGATGGGATTTGTGTCATTCACTTGTTATAGTAGGATGGTACTCTCAAGGAACTTTAGTAAAAAGTAGGGTAAACTAATTTTATATCCAATTAAATGATTAAGATGCAAAAAATGGTGGGAAAAAATAAGTGTATATTTACTATTGAGTGTCATGTACCACATGATTTGAAGGTAAATATCAAGTCAGTAGCATGAAAGATCAGATCACAAAAAGCCTTTTTTGTCTATCTACATAAAGTTGTTTGTTATGAAAAAGCATTTTAAAAACTCTTATTTTTTTTACTAATCTTTAAAAGTCTTTGTACTTTCACATGACATTCCAATTGCTTATCCAATAAACTCCTCTAAAATGTTAATAGTGATGCTACATATGGTCACTTTTTATTTATTTTAGGCCACCTTGAAGTCATGGGCAATTTCATCATTATGTTCTGTAATCCGTTCCATGAATTCTATGAGTCCCTCCTTTTTCAAATTTTTTATACTTTTTTTATTCACAGACCTCTCTATAGGAATTAGGTTCCAACCTATACATGTCACCTCCTATGGAGACTGTGTGCACATAGCCAAAATGGGTAAAATGAAGTTCCTGGATGGGGTGAATTCAAAAAGAGCATGAATGGTATGAAAGTCTTGTCAAAGGCTCATAAAAATAATTAAGACCCCTCTCTTTGGCATAATTGTAGATCTACCTAATTGAGATCCACCTCTCCAAGATAAGGTCATACACATGTAGATAAATCATTTTTTTAACTTACATTGGTACCTTCATCTCGTATGACATTAAGGACATTAGATGTAATGTTTCTTGCATCATGATAGTTAGTTAAAAAGTGAAGATCAACTCCAGTGATGGCAAGGAGGTCGGCCACCCCATTTCCTTCTCTATAGGTGTGTATGAGTTTAACATGAGATACACCCTTTAGGCTATGCTTAGCCTCATCAATGATGCACTTAATGGTGTGTGAGGATGTAGTCTTTCCTTCCAAGACATTGAAGATGTTGATTGAGTCTCTATCAATAATGATCTTATTATGGTTGATGCTTGTCACCAATTGTATACCCCATAGGGTGGCCTTGGCCTCAACTAGGTCATTTGAATTTAAAAATAAATCATTAATTACCTTTTTCATTTGCCAAATAATCATATTTAAAAATAATTAAACTTTTATTATAATTAATAATTATTTTCTAGATTTAAATTCAAAAACCAAGTTAATTAGGCTAAATAAATTAAATGTATACTACATTAATTTTCATATACATAAATCATCACAAGCAATACATACTAATATTTCAACATAAATGTCATTTAAAATCTATTGTGTGTGTAGGGTCGTTAGCATTTTTTCACTGGTATTCTCTTAATCACTCCATCTAGTTGATCTTCTCCGATGATGCTCTCCCTCATCAATTTTGAAGGTAGGACCTATCCTAAATCCACCTCACAACAAGTAGGTAGTTAGTTTGAATCATTAGAAATATCATTAATGATGCAAAACCAACTAATATAAAGCTAAAAATCAAAGTAATAGTAATTAGATACTAACCATACTAATCAATGGATTAAAAGGTTTATTTATCTTAGAATGAAATTAGGATGTAACATCCTCTCCCTCTAAAATTGGTCATCATCTTGATGAGACTTATTCAAATAATCATTTTAAATATCAAAAAAGTCTAATAGTAATTAAAAGCATAGTATCAAATATCTATCATGCAAATAAATGTGGAAATAGCCTAGAAAATTCATCATATTCTTTTTAAGTAGCACTATCTTTAGAGTATTGGTCTCACAAGACCTTACACTAAGACACCTCTCTATTTCATAAATAAAGTCTATGAGTGTCAATTACTCTGATTGATTCTACCATGACCACCCCAGGATCCATAACCTATAAAGCATTCTAATCCAAAACATATAAAAGATCAGACATATATTTCTTAAGATAAGATACATGAAAAACATTATGTAAAAGAGTTAGGGCTAGTGGCAATACAAGCCTATATACAACAGGATTGACCACTTCCAAAACTCTGAAGGGTCCCACGTATCTTGGTGATAGTTTCACTAACCTCTCAAATTTAAGTAATCTCTTTTGTAGCTTAACCTACAAGAATACTTTATCACTAAAAAAAATTGCTATCTATCCTCTTTAGATTGACATAACTCTTATGCCTATCATTGGCCTCAACCAATCTCTGCCTGATTAACTTAACTTGTTATTCCATTTCAAAAAGTTTCTTTGGTTCGAAGAATACCATGTCCTCTAATCTATCCTAATTGATTGGTATCCTGTACCTCCTTCTATATAATGCCTCAAAAAGATCCATCTTCAATGCTAACTAATATGTGTTGTAAGAAAACTCAATCAATAGAAGATAGTCTTCCCATTTGTATTGTTGATCCATGCAGTACATACGTAGAAGATCCTCTATAATCTTCACCTTCTTTTTTGATTCTCCTTCCTCAATTCTAAATTTTATTGCTTTCTCTTGTGTCTCCATGTTTTTAATTCGCAAGCTTCTCTTCTTATTTATAAAACAAACTTCCTAAATCTTTCTCTTCCCTTTTTCATACAAACTCTTCTAATTTCTAAATTTTATCTTTAAAAACATGCTAAGTTTAGAAATAATAATAAAATCCATTTCTTAATTTCTAAAATATCATGCATAATTCAAATTTTTACTTTAAATTTTATTAACAAAACTTTCATGCAATTTTCAAAATAATTATATAACTAATAGATAAAACAAGTCATTAATTACCCTTTTCATTTGCTAAATAATTGTATTTAAAAATAATAATACTTTTATTACAATTAATAATCAATTTTTAGATTTAAATTCAAAAACCAAGTTAATTATGTTAAAGAAATTAAATGCATAGTACACTAATTTTCACACACATAAATCATTACAAGCAATACGCATCAATATTTCAATATAAATGTCATTTAAAATCTACTGTGTGTAGGGTCATTAGCATTTTATACTAGTATTCCCCTAATCACTCCATCTAACAACCCTCTCTGATGATGCTCTCCCTCATCAATTCTGAGGGTAGGACCTATCCTACATCCACCTCATAATAAGTAGGTAGTTAGTCTGAGTCATCATAAATATATTAATGATGCATAACTAACTAATATATATTCATAATACATAGAATATAATATATAATTATCAGATCATGTACTCAAATCAACAATGTTACTATCCCAATACCGTATAAGTCATAAAGCTAAAAATTAAAGCAATAGTAATCAGATACTAACCATATTAATCAATAGATTAAAGGGTTTATTTTTCTTAGGGTGAAATTGGGATGTAACGTATTTCATATAAGACACTAGCATCAAACCCAAAAAATACAAAAAAATTAATTATCTAGATCACCATAAACATCTAATTCAAAATCTAATGATTGTTTTAGAATATCCTCCCATCCTACTTTCTACATGTTCTAAATCTAGAACTGCATTAGCATCAAAATAATCTAAGTATATCAATTTATCATTTATATATCTAGTATAGTTATACTTTACATATTTAGACTGTCTCATCATAATAAATTTAGTGTATGCTTATATCTGAGTTTAGCATGTAATTGGTTTACTATAGATCTGATTATCACCTTTGTGTCATTTCATTTTTATACACCCCTTTAATTCAAATTTAGGGTTAACGATAAGATCACCTTAGATCAACATTTTAGGGTTAAACATTTGGTGAACCCAATCTTTAAACATAAAATCTTAAGATAAATCAAGATTTTATGATTGTTTTATTTTATTGTAAATTTTTAATTTTTAATTTGTAAAGCAATGGAAAATGTTAATGCAAAAACCTGATTCTAAATGGAAGACAAAGAAGCATTGGTTACTCATCTCAATAATAACAAGGGTTTAATGGATGCATTTTTACATGTTATAAGAGATGAAATAAGTAAACAAGATAAAACTAAGGTTGTCTCACCTAATAATGGTGAATCCTTATAAGGTATTATAACTCATCTGACAATTATCAATCCACCTACATCTAATGGGAGCATGAATTATGTGTTTAAACTTTTATTCCCTAAAACTAATATTGATGCATCTAATATGGAATTACTAGTTATTTAGACACAAATATTGGTTTCAATGCATATTACTTAAAACATGTTTTCATCCCTTTTGGTGACTACTCAACTTACTAATCTAAATCCCATTAGGCCTATAGTTAAAAAAATTCTTTAAGTTATAAAAACCTTGGAGGACAAGATTAAAAACATTGAACAAAATTCTTTAAAATCCCCTCATGATATAGATTCATAATATGTGTTGCATAATACTCTTGCACTTGAAATCTCTTTGCACCTTTTGTCAATTGGATTTGTTGCACCTAAGTTCACATTTTATAATGGAAAGGGTGATATTGAACAATATCTTCAAACATTTTATGTGGCATTAATTTACTATGCCTCCAATGATAAACTTTTTACCAAATTATTTCTAAGAAGTTTCAAGGACTATGTTTTGAGATGGTTTTATGATTTACCACTCCAATCCATAAAATCATTCAAACATTTTGTAGACCAGTTCTTACCACACTTTTCCATTAAAATTTCCAAAAAAATTTTCTATTCCCAAATTACCAAAATCAAACAAGGAACCAATTAACCTATCAATGAATATGTCTTGAGATATAAAACAATGCTAGACAAAACAACCAAGCTTATGGCAAAAAAATCATTGCAAGATATATTCAAGTAAATTTTATTTGTTCTTTTACATGATTCCATTATTTTTAATAACTTTAAATATTTTGTTACCTTATGTCATGTTATATGAGACTGTGAAATGAAGCTTATGTCATTGAATAATCTCAAGTGTGTATCAAACACACCAGCTACATCTACAACTAGTAAAAAGTTTACAATTAAACAAAGTTATAAGGTAAAAACTCATGAGCCTCAAAATGAAAAAACCACCATAGTTAACATAGTTTCACAATGACCTAATTGTCTTGTCTTATCTAATGCATCAAGGAGAAATTTTACATGTTTATATGAGTCCATAACTTCATTACTCCCATAGTTACTAGTGTGTCAGCTTATATCTCTCCCTCATCATATCAATGTTGAAATGAGTCAACCTCTACCTAAAGGATATGATGTGAATTCTTATTTTGATTATCATCAAGGACCAAGACATTCTATAAGCATATGCTTTACCTTGAAGCACAAGATCCAAGATCTTATCGATGAGCAAAAACTTATATTTGATGATCCTCCAAAATAATCAGGTTCACAACCTAGTGATCATCATTAAAAAAAATATTTAGCAATCCTTTGTAAGATCATTATAAGAAGGAACATAAGTCCAAATGGCATATAATGCACATCCTCCTCCCTCACATTATGGGCACCCACTAGATGGGATTATTGGTACTTACATGTGACATATACCTCATATGGTTCAAAAACCTTTTATTTCCTTTTATGATAGTGAAATTAAGGATGATGACTTCGATATTCATTCTATATTCATTCAAGCATACCTTGATAAACACCCCATATATAGTGTTATGATTGATAATGGTGCAAGCAAAAATGTTTGCATCATGACATTACTTACACACTTAGGTTATATTCATCATGATTTACAACCCTCTACCAAATTAGTTCAAGCATTTGATGGCAGCTCCCAAAAGGTTCTTAGTGAGATTGACTTACCTTTATAGGTCAGTCTCACACATGTGGTTACTACTTTCTTAGTTATCCCTTTTATAGGCATCTTTGATATGTTATTGGGAAGACCTTGGATACACACTATTCGTTTAGTACCTTTTATGATGCATGAGTGTGTTAAATACATTCATGCCAATTAGGTAATTATATTTTTTGAAATTCCATATAAGCATCCTCTTGAACAAAACAAACTTATACCTAGATAACTACTTATCAAGCCTACTAAG
Organism: Torreya grandis; assembly: GCA_037957365.1. Lineage (NCBI taxonomy): Eukaryota > Viridiplantae > Streptophyta > Pinopsida > Cupressales > Taxaceae > Torreya > Torreya grandis. The sequence goes on along the minus strand of JARHVA010000770.1, from coordinate 1,876,082 downwards.
GATAATTCACCGTAAAAGGGTAAGTAACAAGCATTCCCCTTTACTAGCTGACCAGTACTTAAGAGACCATTACATCAAAGACATACAATGGATTCCATAAAATCCCCATCTTCTACTACAAACCATGATCAGATATTTAGAACACCTCAAATAATACATATTAATATTATACCAAAGAAACAAATAATCACTAAATTATGGGTTCTAATAACCCCTAATCTTGTTGCTTCTACTATTTATTCATGACCATAGAGTCCTATTTTACATATGTCGAGCACCATTGATACCATAGTGTCAAATATTACACCCATATATGTTCCTTGATAGTGTAAATAAGGTATTACACTAGATTCATAGTGGGGAGGTATATGTGACCATCCATTGGATGCCATAATAAGATGATATTTTTGCTTGAAAATTTCTAAAAATACTAAAAAAAAATCAAAAACATCCAAAAATACAAAAATATTTTCAACACCTACATGTTCTATTGGATCTTTGGCATCTATGTGTTAGTTCCATGTTGATAGATGACATATTTGGTTACTCCTACATACACATATGTGTCACACTTCAAATTGAGTGTGATATAGGTATACACTTATACATGATACATTCCTATTTTGGATATTGGGCCTTCCCTCTACTCATGTCATATAGATATGGGGGAAATTTTTTTCTCTGATCTTGATACGCACTGGTTATATGATTCGATGATCACTTTACATTATCATTTTTAAACTTACATATGTACTTACACATGCCTTTATCCATTATTATATCTTACACAGGGTACTCGATATGCTATATACTTGACATCTTTTCCTAAAAAATTTGATCCATGAGCTACTATGACATGTTTTTGTTGGTTGCTTATACTTTACTTTATGCACTTTCTTGAGTATTTTGCCTTGATATTGTATTCCTTGATCGAGCATTTGAATATTCTCTTTTTATTGTAGTTGTCATGCCTATGTATACTTTCATTAATATTTACATATGTCATTGTTTATTATATAGATATTTTAATATGTCATTCTTACTTTTATGGATATTTGACTAAGTCATGTCCCTTCAATTGTGTGGCACTTGGGCATGCCCCTTGTTTGTAGTCTCATTGGACCATTACTTTTGACTTGCTTTTGATTTATCTTATGTGTGTGCTTTATTTTCTTGTTGATCTTGTATTGTTTCTATCTAGATGTTTTCATGATCTTTCTCATTCATGTAGGGCCCACATATGATCACAGTGGTTTTATACGCTTTGATTATATATTTACCTAGACATGTGCCCTTATATATTTTGCATGGTTACATTCAAAAATTATATAATTTTATTATGCTTTTGAGGAGAGGTAACTACCAATTCTTATCTTTCCCTCACCTCAAAGGGGGGCCATGTCATAGTGGCATGTTCTCCACACTTGTCATAATTTTTAGATTTAGTGGGGGCATGTTTTGGAATCATATTCTACATATTTATTAATTATATGGTACTTATATCATTTTTTAGATTCAGTGCAAACATGTCATATGGGCATGGATTCCACACATTCACAGTTCCTAGATTTGGTGGGGGCATGCTTTGAAAGCATGTTCTCCATGCCTATTCAATAATCAACATCACTAGTTTACATTGGGGGCATGTTTTCAAAATATGTCCTCCACATTAGTACTTATATTAGTTTTAATATTTCTCCATATATAGAGGTGGAATGATTTGGAATAATGTTCTCCACACATAATTTTTTAATTGACCAAAGCACAAATTTATATGATTTAGATTCACAATTGTGATAGAATTTTGTACATGGGTACTATTTTTATACACAATTTTAGCATGAGACATATCAAAGGTGAATATATTATGCATATTGTACCTAATATTAAAAAATATAAATCAATTTTATATTATAAAACTCTTTTATGGATTGTTACCATATCATGTACTTTTTTGCACAGATACCCCATGAACTTTTACGAACTTTATTGAGTCAATCTACTGCAATAGTTGGTTCACCTTTTGGTATGGTTGAGATGACCAAATCACTCAATATTTCTAAGTTTTCATGTTTGAATTGATCATCTAGCCTAACTAGGTTATAGATATTATTGGGTTGCATGGTTGAGTTAATCTCAACTGTCAGGTGGCAACTCACTTTTTCTCTAAAGTTGTGGGCATGTGCCTCTCTCTCTCTCTCTCTCTCTCTCTCTCTCTCTCTCTCTCTCTCTCTATATATATATATATATATATATATATATATATATATATATATATATATATATATATATATATATATATATATATATATATATCCTTGGAAATATGAACTTTACATATTTATCTATATGTATCCTTATCTTAGTCTCAGAGCCTTATAATGATACATTTTTTTACAATAACTTGTCAATAGGCAACGTTGTTACATCAAGGCATAGTTGTACTCTAAACCTTGCTATTTTAATTTTGATCTATTTCAAGTACTTTCAACCTAGTTTATATGCACTAATTTTATATTATAACATGATCTTAGTTGCAGGTCAGTCACTAGCAAAGCACTCAAGTTGGGTGCATGCAAATACAAGGTGTGTATACATACTCAGGTATGCATTCCTTTCCTTTAAATTAAAATTTTCATTACTAGATTAAATAGGAGGAAATTTAGATGATATTTTATGATTATATATCACCTTAGTCTTTTACACTAGGAAAACTTAGACCTGGATTGTTCTTATTAGTTATTTACCTTTCCCATTTCTATAAATCTCATATTTACTCTATCTTTGTACCCTTTGACCTATATTTTTTGTTTGACCAATCTTATGTTGATGGCCTATGCCTTTTATCTTACCCATAATGCTTAAAATGTACTTATATTCTATCTCATTAAGTTTTGAACATGTACCTACTTTCTTGCTCTTTGAACACTAACATTTGGGATAGATAGTAATGTCGACATTACTATTATGTTATGCCACAAGTATCTAGTGCCCTAAAGTCATCCAATTTAAAAATTAAATTTATCCTAATGTCATCTTAAGTGATTTAATGTAAGTTATTACTCCAAAGGGATAGATATAAATATAAGATCAACCCTCATTCATTCCTTACCTAACAACATGGGAATAATACTAAGTATTCTTATCAAAGAGCATTCAATTAACTAAATCTTCCCTATGTATTCCTATTTTTATACCATTCATAGGGATTACACATCTATATATCTAAATAAATTAAGGAGAAACCTAATAGCCTAATTTTCCAAGTTACAAGTTAGGTCACTATTGTACTTACTTTGCACATATTGTATGATTCACACACAAGTAAACACATAGAAGATAACTACATGAGTATGAGGCCCTCTTCTAGAGTATTGGATATGTAGGTATTTCCCTTTTATAGTGGGGTCTTTGGGGCTATCTCAACATCATGTGACCACTAACCCATTTTTCTTCAAGGTCATAATAAATATGGAGAACTAGTATTTTGTCATTTCATAAAGAGTGACAATCCATGATTCAGATATGAATGCACTAGAGTGAAGGTGAATCAAAACTTAAAAACATCTAAGTGGTTGCATCCTATTATAGTATGTATTCCATAGATGACACTAGTGTCAAACCCATATAGTAGTGTTGATGCAACTGTCCTAAGTTGATGTTACTATCTAGAGTGCCATAAACATTTAATCCAGAATATGATCACTATTACAAAATCTCTTTTTAGCCTAATTTTTTCTTATTTCAGATCTGTAACTGCATTAGCATCATAACAAGCTAAGTATATCACTTATTTTTCATTTTTATATCTATCATAATTGTAGCTTTCATATTTATACTATCTCAACATAATAAATTCAGTGTATTCTTATATCCGAGTTTAGCATCTAATTAGCCTGTTATAGATATGATTATCACCCTTATGTCATTTCATTTATATATACCCATTTAATTAAAATCTAGGGTTAATGATAAGATCACATTAGATCAATATTTTAGGTTTAAACAATGGTGCTCTCAATTTGCTCAAGTTTGCTCTATATTTTTACTCAATATTTTTTCTCAAATCTAAAAAATCTACATAAAATATCTAGATCTATTCCCCCTTTTGAGGTGAATTATTTCAAAAACCTATGCCTATAATCAATCACCTCAAATCATAGATTTAAAATCATATTTGTTTATGATAATTGATAGTCAAAGCTTTAAAAAACTTTAAAAAATCGTATGAGATCATGTAAGCATCCATTATAAAAATAGAATCATGTACAGCATATGCAACCATTGTAACATATCAATGTGTAAATTTATGTAGAATGTGTATGTAATCATCATAAAATATCACCATTTAAAATTAATTGATAAGATAAACAAGTAATATTTCCATGTTTAACCATATAAAGTAGATAACATCATGCAAATCTCAATAGGATTGTGTAACTATAATAAGGATGGTATATAGATGAGAAAATTTCATTCCCGAATATAAGAGATATGGACAAGTAATGTGTCCAGAATATAGAATTATGTTATATAAGTATTATCATAAAAATCTAAAAATGTGTATATGCATCCACATAGTGGGGATGATAGAACTCAAAACAATAAAATGCCTTAGTCTAGAAGAGTGCTCTAATATAAAAATATAAGAATATGTGTATCATGTATAAAAAATATGTGTCAAGATATATATAAGAGGATGGTATATGTCAATATGTAAATAGTGTCAAACCAAAAACCATGAGGGTATGAGAGGATCCATGGAAACTATATATCAATGAGGGTACCATGCCCCTATAGGCAAGGTATGATGGAAATAAATTTTGAGCATCAAATGAATACAATGCACCTCTAGTGGCAATGAAAAATGCCTAAATTATGGACAATATGTGATAATAATTGCATAATATAGATATATGTGTTGTGCCCCAAAGGGTGATATAAGTGTGTAATAAATAATCAAAATGGTGTGTTCCCTCTTTAAGGGAAAAATGAAATAAATGTGTCCCCTTATAATAGGAAATCATAAAAATTGATTATGAATAATCAATAATTATATGTAGCAAATAAATGGGATCCAATAAAGAATCATTGTGGATAAATATCGCACAAGGTTGTTAGATCACTAGAAATAAAGTAATAAATGCTCAAAAAGGTGTAATAAATGTCCCAAAAGTAGAAAATGGATCTAAAATGTGAATAATCATGAAAAAATATCCTCACAAATCTTTCGGTAAATAAAAGATGTCAGTTTTGGATAAATTAGGCCTTAGAAGGCATTTTATTTCAAATATAGAAAATATAATAAAGAAATAATCCATTAGGAATCACAATGTGAAGTGTGTTGAATTATATAGCAAAGAGGAATTGGAGGTGTTACTAGAGGTAAAGAATGACATAATCAATAAAAAAATGGTATATTGGTTTGTTACAATAAAGTGGCTGAGAAAAATTATTAGGCAAGCATGGATAGGCTCAGGTAATTTTTTAAGAGGAGGCAAGAGAATAAGGGTTTGAGTAAGCTAAGTAATAGAGATAAAATAGTGTCGAAAGGTGAGGATGAGGATCCAAAAATGAAAAGGATGGAACACATAGAAACAATCTTTAATAATATGGTGGACACTTGGGATGAGGCCCTTGATGGGCTGATGAATTAATTGTTTTATTACTTGGTTTTTGCTTGCTTGGTTCATTATTTTAGTGTTGCATAGTGTAGACCATATTTTATGATTATGTATCACCTCAATATTATACACTTGGAAAATTCAAACCTTAGTTATTCCTCTTAGTTTTACACATGCCTCACTTTTGTAATCCTCACTTCTACTATATCTTGTGCCTCTTGGCCTATCTCTTAGTCTGACCAGTATTATATTGATGGTAGACATCCTATCTTGCCCATAATGCTTAAAATGTACTTATCTTACACCTATGAAATTTTTGAGCCTATCCCTGCTCTCCTACTCCCTAGACACTAATGTTTGGGACAAACAGTAGCATCGATGTTACTAACCTAACCCAATTGAAGTGTTCAATGCCTTAAATTCATCTAATTTTCAAATGAAATGTATTACAATGGTCAACGTAAGTTTTAATGTGATTTATTTCCCTATAAGATTGGTATAAATACAATATCAACCCTCATTCATTCCTCACCTGGAAATCAAACTAAAGGAGCACTTAAGAAATATTCAAGTTACCAAAGCTTTCCTATTCTACCATATTTTGATATCATTTAAAAGAATAGCCCAACTACAGGTCTAAAGTACTAAAGGAGTAGTCATAAGGTCATATTTTCCAAGTTACAATCTAGGTCATTATTTTATTTGATTTACACATTGCATGATTTACACACAAGCCAACATGTAGGGGAGAACTATATGAGTCTAATGCCTTCTTCTAGAATATTAGCTATGTATGTAGTTCCCTTTGACAATGAGATCATTATAGGTTAGTTCAATACCATGATCCTACTAAATAATTTTTCCTCAAGTTCATATTGAATATGTAAAGCTAGGGTTTTGTCATTTCACTAGGAGCGATAATCCATGACCTAAATCTAAATGCACCAGAGTGAAGGAAAAGCCAAACCCAAAGGCATCCAGGTGGTCACACCCTATTTTAGTTGATATTTAGTATAGGACACTAGCATCAAACCCATATAGTAGTGTTGATGCAACCATCCCAGGCTGATGCAACTATCTGTAGAGCTAGAGACACCTACTCTAAAATCTAATGACTGTTGTATAATCTACTTCTCATCTACTTTATACATGTACTAGATCTAGATCTACATATCATTAGAACCAGTTAACTAGATCCCTTTTATATCATTTATATATCTAGCATAGTTTTACTTTCCATTTATAGCCTATCTCAATTCAATAAATTTAGCATATGGTACATTTGAGTTTAGCACATTAATTAGCCTACTATAGATCTGATATTCACCCTTGTGCCCTATCATTTCTATATCCTTAACTCTATCTAACCTAAGTAAGGATTCCAAAATCCAAATTAGATGTATTTTTTATTTTTTTTTTGTTTTATATGTGCTTGTTGGTTGTTTTTAGTTCTTGTGGGCAAACCATAATGTTTCTTTCTAGCTTTGTTAGCCTATTTTCTTGGATCTTGTAAAAGGGTCTAGTCCCTATAAAAAGCCCTCCTTTAATAATAATAATAATAATAATAATAATAATAATAATAATAATAATAATAATAATAATAAAGTTACTTGAGGTGTATAAGTAAAATAATTTTCATTTTTAGAAATCATTTTCTCACACTTATTTTGAACTTAAATTGACTTCAAGATCCAAGTTTTCGATGATGGTTGTCAAGAGAAAGGCTATCCCTTACTATTTAGACCATGTGAGGGCTTGGATTACTATCCAATAGGCCATAGATGAGGTATATACCTTTTTTAACCAATTTTTTTTTTTTTTTAATTTCCAAAATTGTATAATGTTGATTTTTATGCATTTATAGACTATTTAGAACCCCTTGTCGAATCCACCCTTTAACTAAAAAATATATCCCATGAATTAAAAAAACATTCTCATTTATGACAAATCCATCCTCATTTTTGATGAATTTATCCCCCTTATATTTGAAATCAACCCTACTTTTGTCGAATATAACATTGTGGTCCTTGAATATGACCCCATAAGCACTGAATTTCCCCATTGCATTTTTTTTGTATTTTTAATTTGTTCTTTTCATTCTCATTTTATTATATCATTTTTTTCATATTGATATGATGACGTTTACTTTTGTTTATTAATTTTTGTAGTCCACCATGCATGTATGTGAGTGGAGGCTTTACAGAGCCTAGGGTTCCATTTTTTAGTTTGGTTTGATCATAGCAAATCAAGATATAGTGGACAATGAAGGGTTAGGGAAATTTAATCTATTAGGGATAGTTACCATGGATCTTCCATTCATTATATATCTCACAATGAGATGGGATTGGTATCCATGTACATTTATTCTCTCGATAGTGCAGATGCCCATGTCATTAGAGTTTGTACAGAGGATTCTATGGCTACCCACCAAGGGTCACTATGTTATGGTATCATCATTGCCACATTATAAGATGCATGTTATGAGATGTTATTATAGAATTAGTTATGGAGGCCAATAAATTATAGGGGATGATCTATTTTTTGTTAATATTATGAGGGGTACCACTCTACACTTGTAGAATTATCTATGTATTATGATTCATGTCTTCATCATAGTCGACACTAGTGGATGTGCACTAGTATAAAGGTTATGGAATATTATACAAAAAAATTCATAGAATCGTATAATTTATATTTGGGTTCAATCTATGTTTGTCCATTTGTATCATTTATTTTACATGTTTACTCTTAAGAGGGGAACTATTGGTTTATTTATTGGTACACTTTTGTAGGTGTGGGTCTATGACAAAATTGTTGTTCGACCACTAGGGTTACCTTTTTATGGTGGACTAATGATGAGACATATGTATAAATATGGTTATATGCCCAAGCTTAGTGTATGGGAGACATGAAATTATGGTTTTTAGAAAAAAAAATCACAAGCTCCAAGCTACTCATATTATATGGAGGCCCTACAAGCTACACCCAAGTTAGTTCAAGGATCAAGATATGTTACAACACATACACATCAGCATTTGGTTCTAAGACCACCATGAACTTGTAAATATATTTTATTTTAATTAAGTGAAAACACATATTAAATTACACCATGATCATCTATCTACTCATCATGTACAATGACATTCATTGAGGTGTCTAACTCATGAGGGAGATGTGAAGGACCTTACAATCATAGAGATAACATTCATAGTAAGTGGGAATGTAGATACCCAATTTTTGGATCATGTAATTAATGATGTGATAGTCATGATCCTATATATAATATGGTAAACAGGGGTAGAATTATTACCAATGTTTCCACTAATAAGAACAATGGGTGAGCATGTTTTTTATGGAGATAGGGGTGGTGGTGGAGATGTACACCAAGTAGAACCCTGTGAATTTTTAGTCATTAGTGTTGGTAGGAGATAGATCCAGTGTCATAAGAGTAAGAGGCAAGGCCATGTTGATATTATCTATGATTGCATAGGTGGCCCCTATGAATGATGGTAAGTGTAATTATATAGTTAATTTTTCATTTACTTACATTGTATACTTTGAATAACATGATTTTCATGATAATGTTTTCTTTTCTGTGTTCTTTATAGTGTCTAAAATTGGATAGATATGATAAAAAAAAGTCATGTGATTGTTCACATGGGACACCTTAGAGGTGGATGGGCCACCAAATAGGGCCATATATATTTATGTAGCTTACACACATTTTTTGATCCAATGGAAAGACTATGTTCATCTATATTTATAGATAAGTAGAGGATTGATTACACTTAAGACTACGTTAAGTAGTTTCAGCATCAAGCACCATTAGTTGGGGAAGTTGGGGATCGCCCATGGCTCTAAAACTATAGGAAATGCTCACTCCATTTATTACAAAATTTATCAAAGTACATGATGAACATACATGGACTTGTGAAGACCTTAAAAATATTTGAGCCTATATAGAGATAGAGGCATAGCATAGTGGAGTATTGGGTGTAGAGTGAGGACAATACCCTCAAATGTAGCAAATGGTTTTCCATAAGGTGAGAGATATAGGGGAGAATGATGAGGATGATTTTTCATGAATCATAAAAGGCACTTGGATGTATGATGTATATGGGTCATGTGACCCCATTTTTGTATGACACACTATATTATTGAGATATATATATAGGATGAGTTTTATTGGACTATATGTGTTTCTGTGTGTTGATGTGTGTATGAATTTTTCTTTCTATGTTTTGCATTTGAATTTATAAGTGTTTGGCTTTAAGAAATATATTATAAAAATGTGAAACAACATGTACAAATAGTAAAAAGTATCATGTGATGTAATAAATAAGTAGAAGATGTGATATAATAAGTAAACAAATAATATAATTGATAAAATCATAATGCATAGCTTACAGCTAGTTATTTATACATTGAAACTCATAGTAGGCAGGTGATGGTACTATCCAATGACCTAGTCACAATTAGATGGATCAAAGTATACAATTTTATTTATCAATGGTTCACAACTTATAGATTTGTCTAAAAATTTTCATCTTAAAAACATTGAAATTCATCGTTATAATCAAAAAAAAATAGATGTTATTTTCCTTAGGCTCTTGTGATTCTTGAATATTGTCATCAGTGTTAGATTTTTCCTTTAGTACCCACTTTTGAGATGTAACCACGTATACCTTGAGATGTTTTTATTTCTTTTTAGTTGTTATATCGCTTGTGGTTGAAATTGTTTCACTTTGGAAATCAAATGTTATATTTTTATATGATCATGTGTATCATCACATGTTGCATTCATTGATTGTAACTAAGTGGTACCTAATATTATGTTGTACTTCAAAAAGTATGGCATAACATGAAATGTAGTGGGACATGTCTTAGTAACAAAATATATATATAATTTTATGTACCCCATTATCACACTTTCAAGTAAAAATCATTTAGTTGAATTTTTAATATCATATCTATTAGACTTAAGGAAAGGCATGATACACATATTAAATTGAGCATTATCATAAACCATAAATTCTTCTTGTTGATTTCCAACTACACCATTTTTTATGATCGAAGGATCCACATTTGAAACATACTTAGTGGTGAGATTATGGGGAGCCTTGATTTATTAATTGATCATTTTAGGGATGTATTGTTTAGGAGCTTATTTATTAGGTACATCTTTCTTAGATAAATATTTTTTAGGTAATTATTTATTAGGCATCTCTTTCTTAGGAGATAGTATACCATGTGAAATATATTGTCCCAACTTTGGAGATGTATTAGTGTTAATAGGATATTTATAAATCTTAATTTCACCCTTCTCAATAAGATCAAAAAGTTTGTCTTTTAAAGCATAACATCTACTATTTAAATGTCCATGAGTTTGATGATATGAATAATATTTTCTATATCTAATTGAGTTTGGTCCATAATATTTGGTGTAATCTATAAGAGGAATAAGTTCAATCAATTTTAAATCAAGAATTTTTATAAATATTACACTTGGGGAATCTTGTAATTCAAGATGTTGTCTTAAACCACTAAGGGAAGGAGTAGGAACTGCTATAGGAGTCACCCTTTTCTTAGCCACTATTGTATATGTGTTCTTTTTAGGCACATCTATTTTAGTTGGAAAAGTAATAATATGAATGAAATTATTATAATTAAGCTTTTTAGAACATGTAACATTTTAATCTATCCATATAGCCTCGTAAAAAAGATACTTTAAAGATTAACAAGTATGAAAAAATAATATCTCTTTGATATTATAACTAAGACCCACAGAAAAAATATACTTTTTATCTTAGTCTATTGGTTGATATTTCATTTAGTGCATGATAGCTTTAAATATTAATATATATCCATTTGTGTTTTTTAATTTTAAAGACATATTTTTGTGTAAGCCAACCCAAGGAAAAAGAAAGAAGTCAACAAAAAGGGTCACACAAGCTAAATAAAGGGAAAGGGGGTCAAGGGTCCACAAAAATAACAAGGGCCATCAAATTTGCATGGGGTTAATTTGAAGACTTGTACAATTCATCCCAATGGTAAAATATAAAAAAATAATGAGAGGGAGGAGAGAGAAAGATAAAGGAAGAAATTCCAAAAGTTAAAAAAATGAAAGATGCATAAAATAGAAGAAAGAATGTAAGATAGGGCCACACAAAGAATAAAAAGATGGCAAACACACATGAAAAAACACCAATACTATCTAAACTAATATGATTAATAATACACACAAAATGACACTAAAATTATTATAATAACAAGCCTTGTAGTAAAAGTAGGTGTCTGCATATCACTATAATTCATTGGGTTCAAAACACAAGCACTCATTCAATCATATTATTAACCTCAAATGTTTCTTCCTTTTGGTGAAATCCATGAAGGGTTTATTTAATCATTTTAATACTCTTGACTTCTATTATCTTGAGGAATATAATCCCTATGGAACATAATGAGTTCGGCCAAGCTTATGTAGATAAGATATCCATAATCAAGTAGATATGATGGTGGTGCAAAAAATCACCTCAAAGTCATCTAATGGGTCAATGTTAAATATCAAGGATGTTGTATTCATCAAAATTGAAAGATATATTAGTGACTCAGTGGGAAAATAAATCATGTGAAATAACTCAATCATAATCCACTCAATGTTTCAAGGTATTGACGTAAATTAGGAATGAAACTTGCAAACGAGCTTTAACTAATAAATTCTCTAACCTCCAAGTTCAATGGTTAACTCTACCAAAGAGAGGAGCATTTTAAACTTTAAGAGTTGATGTTGTACATAAACAATATTACCATATATATTTGAGTGACTATTAACACACACTCAATAGATCTTTTCTTTTTTGAGCACATAGTTACATAAGGGTTTACTCAAGTGCCTCAAATAATTTTAAGCTAGGTTCACATTGGGTTAAATCTATGCATGTGTGATGAGCATAATGTGCAACAACATCCTAAAAAAGAGAGTGGAATTGTTGTTCCAAGTACCATTCTCCAATAACATTGAGATAGTTGTTGGAGCACAAAAATGAAAAATGTCTTAGGGGTCAAGGTCACTTATGAGGCATTGGGTTTGGAAGCATTGTGAATTTTCATCAAATTCAGTGCAAGATTTATGTGCATAGTGGTGCACATAAAAACTAGAGATTTAGTATAGACTTGGAAATAGGAAACATCATTGTATTGACTAAATCATTATCAATTATGCTTTACTCCATATTTGCTTGGCTTGAGAACCATGCTTTGTAAACCAGCTAATGGATCATTGGATCAATACATGAGTACTTTATCTTCTTTCTATATCTTGGGTTCTATGCGAATGTTTTCCTTCTATATTTATAAATTAATTCCATTTTAATATCAATTTAATTATGTGTGTGCTAAATTTTTGGGTTGATGTATAAAGGTGTAGTCTGATTCTTCTTGAGTAGCTCTACCACATCAGAGAGCTCAGTAAGGCAACAAATTGGTACCACATTGCTAAAACAAAAATCTAACCCCGTGACAATTTGGGTGAATTAATGGTATGATGATGAGTGAAAGGAAACAAAGAGAACTTTAAGAAGACTTGGAATGACCAAAGAAAATAAAAAGGCTTCTAAAATAATCATTCGGTCTAAAAAATAAAGTTACATGAACACAAGGAGAAAAGAATTAATTTCTTTTGGAAAACATAATCCCAAGGGTTTTTAAAAGGAATTATATAAAAAAATAAAACAAAAAAATAATGATATTATATATACCTAATTTTTAAAGTACACAAAGCTAATGTATGAAATAATTCAAGATAAAGATAACCCTTCTGTAATCAACACAACAACTAAGTTTTTTTTCTATGAAGGTTATTACTTAAGAAATCAAGATACTACTAGGGGGAAATGTGTAATATAGATGGAATGCAAGCTAAATATATAAAGTGAGGCTTAGAAACCCTCACATTGCACATCAAAATCATATTCAATGATATCATGTCGGAAGGCTTCCCTTCATATTGTAAAACTAGTGTCGTTATCCCTCTTTATAAAAGTGGGGATATCAATAATCCATCTAATTACCAAACTATCATAGTAAATCCCCTCCTTAGAAATATATTTGGTAGGATGATAGAGTGCATAATTAGCTATTGGGTCAAAAAAGAGGGAAAGTGGGGAAAGGTCAAGGAGGGTTTAGGCCAAAAATTTCCACTATTAACCACTGCATCACTATTAGACACTTGATTGAAAAAGTATGGGATACTCAAGGAGAAGAAGATTTATGTTACTTTTTTTACTCCAAAAAATCATTTAACATGGTCCCTAAAAGTAATGTTTGGAGTAGAATGGAAAATCTTGTATTTTTAGATGAGTATAGAATTATAGTGCACAGATTTTATGAACAAGTCGAGGCCAAAATCAAAACATGTGAAATAATGTCAAAATGCTTTGGAAGTGAAACTGGATTCAAACAAGGATGTCCTCTATATCCCACCTTGTTTGGGCTACACATTGATAAACTAGAGGAGAGGATAGATAATGATGGAGGGGGGGGCTTCCACCTAGCTAATTATGTTATAAAGTTACTTTTATGTGTAAATGATCTTATTATAATTACAAAAATAGCCCATAGTTTGAGAGAAAATTTGAAAGCTCTAGAGATCTCTTACCAAGAGGTGGGAATGCAAGTGGATACTAGAAAAAAAAAAGGCGTGATCTTTTCTCTATAGATAAAAAAGAAATAAATTGAGATCATTTTTTAAGGAAGCTTACTAGAAGTAGTGGAATAATACAAGTATCTCAAGCTTTAATTTCATAACAAGCTTATTTGGGAGACCCACAGTGCAAAAATAATTCAAAGGGGTGTAAAACTTTATACTCACTAAAAATCAAGTGCAGGAATGCAAAATTACAGGATTGAAAAACCAAGATAACCTTGTTTGGCCTACTTGTACATTAGTGGTCCTATATGGATGTGAAGTTTGGGGCATTAATGTGTCTATCCTAAGTTAGAGATAAATAGAGAGAATCTAAATATATTTAATCACAAGCATCCTCTAAATCAAAGATTCAGTTCCATATAAGATTATATTTGTTGAAGCAGGTTAATTTTTCATTAGAAGCATCGATAATGACTCAGACACTAATTTAATTAGAAAATATGCAAAGTATGGAGAATCATGGATGACCCAAAATGATAATAAAAGAGATAACTAGAATAAAAAAACATGTGGATGAAATAAAACAATGAATATATTATTAAATGGGACATCAACATGCAAGAATGTCCAAACACCAATGAGGAAATAAAAATTTATGTGAGAGATAAATTCAAGACAATCACATAGATAAAGCAACTGGGACAAAATAAACCATATTACATCAAAAAATCTAATCACACATGAGATCATGAATAAAAGTCATATATAGGGGAAAAAATAAAATGGAAAGCAAATATGTTGATAGCACAAATAAGGACTAGTTCACATCATCTTAGGTGTGAAACCAGTAGGTGGACAGTACCCAAGGAAGAATGGGAAACAAGAACATGTTTATTTTATAATAAAGGAGTAGTGGAAATAGAATGACACTTAATTATGGAGTGTATCCTATAGTGACATTTGTATCAAGTACAAATACAACTTGAGGGTTGACAACTTAACTGACTTATTTGAAGAGGCAAGATTAAATAGAATAACAATTTTTCTAATCAAGATCCATAGTAAAAGAGTTAGCATTAAGAAGGGATTAGAAATTTTTAAATATTAGTAGGACAACCCTTGTGTCGAGTGGTTTTGTTATCATGAAACAACATTCTTACAGCTCTTGGTCCCATATACTGCTTGGACTCATGGATATTATTAAAATGTTTCTTTCATTCTTTCATTCATGCATGAATAAGATGTTGATTAGTCGTGCCTTGAATTATCATGAACCCATTGTGAGATGAGTCTTTAAATAAATGTATCTACTTATTTTTATCAAGGCTTTGGATTTCTACACCTTTAATAAATCTTATATTATTAGTCAATGAAGTTTCACTTGTATAATTTTATGAATTTATGATAGTTTTGTACTTACAAAACATGCCCTAATTCCTCTAGAATCATGGTACCTATTTTTGGTTTAGTCTTTTGGATTTGGCCTTATTTTTTACAATTTGTTTAAGCCTCAATTTGATTTCACATGTTTAGTTGGTTGCATGTTTGCCCTTGTGTTATTCTAATCATATATTAGTTTGTGTGCATTTTCAAGTCTTAAAACCTACTTCGTTGTGTAATCTAGGTCCTTGTGATAAACTTTAGTTATTAACACTTAGTCCATAAACTTGATCCTTTGCTCCAAAAGTGTGAGTTCTTAGACAACCTTAAAAATAGTGAAATGGTTTTGGGACTCTTGTTCCCATAATGGATAAAATGGGTGTATAGGTGTTTAATTTTTTGGTCTTATATTTTGACTCGTAATTCAATTTTTGATGTCATTTTTAAGGAATTGAAAAAATGGTTTCATCCCCTTTGTCATGACATAAGTTTCACCTAGGATAAGTGCATGATTAAAAACTTGTGTCTCCATCTTAGGAATTTATTTTGACATACCTTAGTTTACATGCAAATTTAAGTCTTGAAACCTCCTTCATTGCATAGAATGGGTCCATGCGATAAACTTTCATATTTGACACTTGGTTTGAAGACTTGATCTTGTGCTTCAAAAGTGTGAGTTCCTAACAACCTTCAAAAGGTCAAAATGGCATTTGGACTCTTGTTCCACTTGTTCCCACAATGGGTGAAATGGGCTTGGGACTCTGGTTCCACTTGTTACCATAATGGGCAAAATGGGTGAAATGGTTTAGGGACTATTGTTCCTAAAATTGGAAAAATGGTCTTTGGGCTCTTGTTCCACTTGTTCTTGAAATGAGTGAAATGGTCTACGAGTAGACAACTAAATGGTTTTTTGACCATATCTTTTAACTCATAACTCCATTTTTTATCCCATCTATTATGATGAAAATATGGTTTCAATAGATTCATAGTGGTGTATGCATCATGATGAGAAAATGGAAAATATAAAATCCATATTTATTTGAATTTATTGTATAAGTAATGAAATGTCACTTTTATCTTAATTTTGCTTATTTTCGGCCAAAGTATGGTATTTTCATGCTTCTTCTTTAGGTTCAAAAGGTCAAGAGGAGACACACATCCTATTATAAAATTCACAACTAAAGACCAAGTGTACCACCCACATTTAAATGTGAAAAAGTGTATTAAAGTCATAATTTTAAAGTCCAATTTGGTTGCCATATGAGATGAAACAACAAGCCACTCATTCAACCATAAATTTTACACTATTGCCTTATTTCACATGTCATCTATGGAATTAGGAAGTTGGTTCCACCATATTCATAATGACATTGGTCTCAGTTAGAGGGGATACATGACGCAAAAACTATAAGCATTATCACATCATGTTTTTGTTGCATTTAACTTGGCCAAATGGAGACTATGTAGTTCAAAAAGAGTTTTCCACCAACCTATTGGTTGCCTTTAATGTTTATGGCCCTGTAGTGACATTATAGGGAAAACCCAATTTAAGGCATAGCTCATTGAATTACTTCAACTACTTTTTGGGAGAGAAACTTGAATTGGTTAATGGACATATTTTTTGTAAGTACCCAGATGAATGACTTGAAAATAATTGGTTTATTTTTCATTTGTTTTTAGGGTAGAAAAATATACATCATTTATTAAAATTTCTCTAATTTATAGATAGTTTTTATGGTGTAAAATGATGTATTGAACATTAATTTGTATCTTGATTGATTATAATCAATTTGAATGTTGTTTTACAAGCAAATATTTATTAATCAAGATTTTGTGGAGGTTTTGTGCATTTCATGCACATGTCTACAATGGATTTGATCATTTTCTTCCTTATATTTTTATCCTCAAACTCTAAACTATCTTCATTTATGATTGTGTGATTATTAGCCAAATGAGAGATTAGTTTTATGGGTTACACTCAATCAGGTGAATCAGATCTTTCTATCATGCAAAATAGGCTCATTCTTTCTATTTTCCTATTTCTTTTGTTGTTTCTTAATGCATCTATTAGGATACGGTTTAAACCAAATATGAATGCAATATGTATCTGTAAGTTTATTTCTATTATAAAGTGTTGTTTATTGTTATTTATGAACTATTAAATATGATGCAATGAACATGTTAAAAATTAGTTGTATTTTATTTCCTTTAAATCTAAAAACATTGATTTATTTGGAAAAAATCTATATGTACTTGTTTTCTTTGTTGCATGTCCAAAACCCTCATCACAAAACAAAAAAAAAATCACACTATACTCTATTTCTTTAAAGCCAAAAATGATGTTTAAATTTCAAACTAGTAGGTCCCTTGTATTGGAATAGTTTAGCATAGACCAACTAGGTTACCTAGTACACTATGACCCAATACATATAGATGTTGGGAAGATATTTTGATCTCCTTTTAGGAGAGGTTGGACAAGTGACCGTCCTGCCTAAGTTAGTGTGCCAAATAAACCATCAATATATTGGCACTATAAGGAGGGCCAACTAAAACTTCTAATGGAAATTTAAACTTGAAACATTTCTAGACATTAAATTGTAAATTAGTCAAATACCCACTAGATAAAATTTCATTAGGGCTGAATTTGAACTCTTAAAACTTACTGAGCACATAAAACCTAGAGTAAACAAAGGAAAAATGAAAACAAGGCATAATCAATTAGTTAATAGCTCGCTTATAGCATCTATTATTACTTGTATTTATCTATTTGTTGCCCTTTAAAAACCATAAATTGGATTTAATCATGATCATATTAGTGGAGGTAACTAATTAATAAACATTGTAGGAGTTTCCCATGTTTTACTAAAGAACCCCAAAAAGATATACCCTAAGTACATGCACAACAAAAAATGAACTACCGAGGAGCTTATCCAAACATTCAAATATGTTACAATTAGAACACAAATCATTCATGAGGATGTGTCCTACAATATGTTTCCTTACACTTTAAATGAGATATTTTGTGTTAGGTATTTTAGATTATCTGATGGGTCTATCACTTCTTAGAATGACATTGAAACTATCTTTATCAATCAGTTCAAGGTGCCTATTGATCTGGTTGTCCTGTATCATCAATTTTTCATGTCCCATAGAGAGAAAAATGAGCCCATGAGTATTTTAAATACTCATTTCCATAAATTATATAGGAGGATAAAAAACCCTTATACACATACAAAGCTTGCTACTATTCAAACATACTTAAGAGCTTTGGATAAAATGACTTTTATGTTTGTCAAAAGGACTCCAATAGCTCTTTCATCTTTATCCTTAGCATATAATGAAGCTAGAATGATTGAGCAAAAAATGATGCCACAAGGGTATGGAGCTAGTATGTTGCCTTCATTAGGGCTTCCAAGTGCATACAACCAAATTTTAATGATAATCAAATGATCATGCACAATACACCACGAATGAATCTAATTCTAGGCATTATGTATTTAATCAAAATCAAGTTTATAACCCAACTCTCTTAAACTACATGCCCAAAAATATGTAATTCATACCTATGAATTCTCTGTTGCCTCAAGTGAATAATCACCATTTTGTCTTTGTGGCCTATAACAATGTTATTTCCATGCTTAACACAGGCAATTATGCTACTCTAAATATAAACTAGTAGGTTAGTCCATAATTTTTGATCAATTAGATGCCTACTAACATTGACCTTAACCAAATTCATCATATTATCCCTACATTTATAAATGTTGTGAAACATTTTCTCAACACACTATTGTAAATGATAAATAACTAGAATGCTAATGTAAACCCAGAAGTGGCTAATTTGTAGCAGACATTTCAATAATTAACCAATGACACGATTAATTTTCAGAGACAATTGCCTAAAAATCAAAATCAAACTGCAAATAATTCACCACAAAATAAAATTTTCAACTTTCAAAGAACTAATCATCAGTGGAACACTAGGACACATATTGGTGGAATGCCTATTCCTATTGATAATGCTAATGAGGCTAATAACAATTCTTTGAGCTTCATGAATTTAATTGATTTGACCCTGTCCACCCAATGTAGGTTGGATAACATAGCAAACCACACTAAAATTAATTATGAAAATTTTATATTGGCCTCAAACATTTTTAAAAATGAGATGGATAACTTTGAGATTGTGCCTACAATAGATAAAAACTCAAACCAAAGTAAGGAATCTAGGCATTGGTTTAGTTTGGAGACCTAATAGTTCCCATATGAAAGTGACAATGAGCCAAAAGATAACTTGGATGAGGTTCATGTATTTAAATAATTTCAAAGTGGAAACAACTACACATTGAGGAGTAAATTTAAAAATTCATTAACTACCTCTAATCCTCCAAATAACACTTAAGTTCCACCTGATGAGAATTTTAACAATGACCTATTTCCACATAAAGGGCCTAGTTAATCCTACCAACCAAATAACAATGCTACACCCCCACAAACTAATAAAATCTTAGAACATAACAAACTAGGATAAAATATAATTGAATACCTAAAGAAAACTAAGGCTAATGTAACAATATTTGAATTGCTCTAAATTTCTAATGATAAATAATTATCATTAAAATATTTGGCTTCTCCTAAAGAGAGAATTTAATAAAATAGTTGATGCTAATGTTTTTCCATTTATACAAATAAAACTAAAACTCCTCATTTCCTCCTAACAATCCAGATTTTTTGAAAAAACTTACATAATTATTTGGTGGATTTAGGCACTTCAATCAATGTGATGCCTTATTAGGTTTACCATAAATTGGGCTTAACCCCTACTAAGTCAAATAGAAAGTTGGTTTAGTTGTATAAGTCAGAGGTCAAGGTGGTTGGTGAAATAAACCAAATTCACATGAAGATGGTTTTTGATCCTAGAGTGTTGTAGTTCATTAGCATTCAAGTAGTGGATATACCTGATGCATATGGTATGATTCTCATCAGAGATTGATCAAGAACATGAAACAAATATATGGCAACTGATTTCTCTCACATGTGCCTCCTATGGCATGGCTACCCAATCAAATTAGAATTGAGTGAGATCTAAAAATGATTCATATGATCACTGAGTACAACAAGAAAAATGAGATCTTTTATGAGGAATCAAAACTTAGAGTCTATGTGCTTGAAATCAAGGCAAAAACTTGTGATAACTTGACTATTAGCTTGTTTTTCATGCAAGAAAACTCAAAATTTGAAGAGCTTAATTAGATAGAGTAGTTGGAATAAGAGGATGTCTTCCATGCACCTAAAATACCTTCTTATCATAGTGATATCCTCACACACACAAAATTTAAGTACACTTATTTACATGTGGGATATAGTGGTTCAGTGTTCCTTTCATCATTGGGCATAAACAAGGCATAAATCAGCAAGCTGGAACATGGTAGTCCAAGTGTAAAAGAAGAGTTTACTAATGTTCTGGTTTAAAATACTTCCATTATAAGTAACCCAATGCCTACCTCTACCACCAAATACCAAACTAAAAGATCATTATTATATGAAGAGCAAAATTTGTGATGCCTAAGGTTAAGAAAAAGAATAAAGATGTTAATATATTAGTGTCACCTACCTCTCAAAGTCCATTAAAAACAATTGAATATCATTTGTGGACCCTAAAAATTGATGGTTCTAAACCTAATAGTGGGTGTGGTTCCAAGGTTGAACTCATTAATCCAAGAGAAAAATATTATTTAGTAGCATTCCAATCATAGTTTACATGCATGAATAACATTGATGAATATGAAGCATTAGTTCATAGCCCTCACTATGCTCTTAAGAGAAAAGTCAAGAACCTGAGGGTGCTTAGTGACTCTGATCTGGTGGTCAAACAAGTTAGAATATGATATTCTTATAATGACAAGCATTTTTTAAGGTATTATAGCTAGGTGTGGAACTTAATATAATATTTTGATGCAATCAATATCCAAATAGTGCCTCATAAAATGAATCATCTATTAGATGCATTAGAAATGATTTTTATCATGTTAGAAACAATTGTCAACTCTAAATTTAAGATATTTTAAGTGGATTTGATCTCTACTTCTATTCTAGATAATGTTAGGAAATTCTAGGTATTTAATGATGATTGACATATTATTGACCTCATCACTAGCACAGAGGTATTTAAATCCCAGATCATAGATGAAGATGATAAAGATGAGTTTGAACTGGATGAGGAAGGAGTTATAATTTTGAGAACAAAAAATATAATGAAGGGTATGGTCTCATTGAAATGGTTATTTGATATGGATTATCAATAAAAAAGGGAAAAATAACCCCCTTCAAAGGTATGTTACATGAGCATTGCGATTTGGGAAATGTTAATGACTCAAAAAGTGAGATTTTAGGCACAACTTGCACTAAAGATGAAAAACATAGAATTATATGAGCACTAAAATAATTCAGATATGTTATACCTTGGATCTATGAGTACAATAAGGTGTTTGATACTTCCATCATCACTCACACCATCCCTCTCAATCTAGGAGTTAAGCCATTCCGTTAGAGGTAAAGGTTGGTCAATCCATTGCTAGAGCCTTTGATATTCAAAGAGGTGCAAAATTTATTATCAGCTAAGATCATCTTTTAGGTTAGGCACCCCATGTGGGTGGAAAATATTGTGCCAATTATAAATATAAATAAAGATATACAACTGTGTGTGGACTTTTAAAACTTGAACTAAGCTTCAAAAAAAGATAATTACCCAATGCCTTCGCTAGATGAAGTGTTATGTATAATTAATGGTTCTCAAATGATGTCATTTATAGATGGGTAATCTAGCTATAATTAAGTAATGGTGAACTATGAAGATAGATTCAAAATAATGTTTACAATGAAATGGGGAACATTCGCATACAAAAGGATGTCATTCAACCTAATCAATATGGGTGCTACTTTTCAGTGTGCCATGGACATTACATTTAAAGACCTGATTGCAAAATACATTGTGATATACATGGATGATTTAACCATCTTCTCCAAGAGTAGATAATACCACATTAGAGACTTGAGAATGGTATGGCAAAGGTGTAGAGAACATGACATTTCCCTACTAAAAAGTGCATATTCAAGGTTACTAAAGGAAAATTTTTGGGTCACATAATTTTTGAAAGAGGTATATCTAAAGACCCTAATAGAGTGGAGTTAATTATAAAAATCTCATTATTTGGCAGTAGAAAGGATTTGAAATTGTTCTTTATTAAGATCAATTTCATGCATAAAAAATCATCTTTGATTTCATTGAAATAGTTAAAACTATAAACAACATGCTAAGGAAAATGCCAAGATTGAGTGGACTAATGAAGGATGAGTGAATTTATTGAAATCAAGAAATTAATTAAAAATAATGTAGTGTTGATAACTCTCAATTACACATAGCTATCCTCCATCTACTCCTTCACCTTTGAGCACTCAAGTGTTATTATTTTGACGTAGATAAAAGAAGTTGGAGATAAGAGACATGTGTCTTTCATGAGCTCTCCACTTAGTAATGTTGAGATTAAATATTCCAAAATCAATAAATAAGCTTTTTCTTTTATCAAATGAGTTAATAAGTTTAAGAATTAAATCTTATACTTGAAAGTGTTTGTCAGTGTACCTCACCCTACCATAAAAGCTATGCCAATACAAAATGAGTTAGGTGAATAAAGAGGCAAATGGATTATTATTCTACAATAGTTTTACCTAGAGATCTAGATGATGAATATTGTACGAGGGTAAGGGTTGATTAAGTTAATGGTTGAGGTTGATCCCCAAATCATTTTCTAGTAGTACATAGTGCAAGCCATCATAGATGATGATTGATATCAGGATGTAGTCTATTACATTATGAGCAATGAATTCCCAAGTTATTTTAACTCCACTAAAAGAAGAGAATTATGCCTAAAGAGTAGTAACTTTGTGATCAATTTAGTCACATTATACATTAATAATCATGAAGGCATTTATTTGAGATGCTTAAATAAATCTAAATTTGTTGAAGTACTCAAGAAATTCCATAGGAAATATGGAACCAAACATGGTTCAATTAATGTTACAACCCACCAAATTATTTAGGCATGTTATTATTGGCCATATGTTTTCAATTATGCTCACTCACACATCATAAATTACCATACTTTTCAAATTGCCACGCATAGATAATGTAGCCCTAATATGTCATTGTATCTAGTTATTGAGGTCTAACCATTTCCAAAATTAGGTTTGGACTTTGTTAGAGATAACAGTGTTAATTCTTCCATGGGTCACAATTTTATTATGATTGAAATTGATTGTTGCACCTATTGGATTGAGGCTCAAGCATTCAAGAATGGCATGAATGATGTTGAGATCAAACTTCTCGAGGGGCACATCATCACTAGGTTTGGGATGTCTTATAATCTGGTATGTGATAGCAACATTACCTTATCTTCATTATAATATATTTAATGGGCATACAAAAATTAGATAATTCTTAAATTAACCTCTAATTATTACAAGGTAATAGGGTTGTTGAATCGATAAATAAAAATTTGTTAGATATAATACAAGAACCCTAGGGATTGTCATATCATGTTGAAATTCGCATTATTGTCTAATAAGACTAGAATTAAACTTCTTTAGGAACATACATGTATCATCTAGTCTATGACCAAGATCTCATCTTCCCTATGAACTTAAGAATTCCAACCTTGCAGTTTATGAGAGATTACATAGGGATTGATGATAAGATATAGGATCGAGTCTTGAATTTGATACAACATGAATAAAAATGTGATGTAATTATGTTGTACTTTAGTAAAAACCAAGGAGTCATCAAATTTTGGTTTGACAAGTGCTCCAGAGTTAAAGCCTTTTAGATATCTAATTTAGTCCTTCCCTTGGACAAGGCTTATGAGAAAAAAAGACATCATGACAAGTTTGATGCCTTATGGTTAGGGCCCTACTAAATGTCTTAAATCTTGGGTGAGAATGTGTTCCTTCTCAAGTGTCTAACTGGTGAGGGTGTCTTACTGCCTATCAATGGACAATTCCTTGAGCACTACTTCCAGGCCTGAATTGGCCTGGTAAGGTCTTGTGCATTTTTTTTTTTTTTTAATTTTTTATTTTGTTATTTTAGGTTACTTTTCTTGATTTTCATTGTTGGTCTAGCCACATTGTTTATCCCTTTTTGGTCCAACTTTGTTTTTTTTCCATGTGGGTAGCCTATCAATCATGTGAAAGAAAGAAGAAAGGTTTATATGTTAGTATCAGGAATGGCATTCTGGTGTTTAACTAGTTTGAGTAGTTTGTGAGTTAAGATTATGTTTTTGAGTTTAGTTTTGAAAGTTTGGGTTGCCCTATGTGTTGTATATTTATTTGAGTTTGGATATGTTTGGGTTAGCCATTCAACTTTTGAAGGTATTCTCTCAAATCCATGCACAAAAATCACATTTTAATGGTTTATAGGTTTTCTTGGATAAAATTATTGTAATTAAGATCTAGTGTGAAAAAATTATAATTCTTCCTTTCATTTCCATGGTGGTCCTTAACCCATAATTGAGATATTAAAAATAAGAAAGAAAAGAGAAAAGATAAAGTAAAAAAAATTGATTCACAAAAAACTCAATTTCTTAGTGATTTAAGCAACCTCTATCAGGGTTATGGTTTCTCAATTGATAGTATAATAATTCCTTCAGTGGGATCATAGACATATCTATCTAGGATATGAACACTAGTTTGGTAATGGAACAATGTCCAGGTAAGTGTTCTCAAGGTAGGATTCACTAGCCTTTGATTAAAGTTGTAGTAGCTAGTCCTTGTAGGTTTCATGAAGTGGTATTGAACTCATTTGCACACACTTGCTCAATGAGAATATTAGATTTTAGTATTTTATTCATTCCCTTCCTTTATTCTCTTGAATACATTCATGTTCCACATGTTGTCTCAACAAAATATTATAAGTCTATAAACATGTTTCTCTAGTTTCAAAATACTTAAGACTATTTTTGAGTAGAGTCACCATTTGGTGTTACTTACACAACATGCCCTAATTAATTCATAATCATGGTACCTATTTTTTATTTGGTATTTTGGATTTTTGTCTTGCTTTTTCCAGTCTTGTTGAGCTTCATTTTATTTTCGCATGCTTAGTTGTTTGCCCATATGTGTCTATGTTGTTTTGATCATAGATTGATTTACATGCACTTTCAAGTCTCAAAACTTACTTTGTTTTTTAGACCAGGTCCCTTCGATAAACTTTCATTATTATCACTTAGTCCAAAAATTTGATCTTGTGATTCAAAAGTGTGAGTTCTTGATAACCTTCAAAATGGAAAAATGGTCTAGGGACTCTTGTTCCACTTGTTCCCATATGGGTAAAATGGGTGTACAAGAAGTTAGGTTTTTGGTCATATCTTTTGACTTGTAACTCCTTTTTTGATGTAATTTATGGCATTGTAAAGGTGGTTTTATCCTCATTATCATGACATAAGTTTCACCAAGGAGAAGTGTATGCCTCAAAACTTATAATTAGTTTCATCTTGATACTTTATTTTGACATATCTCAATTTACGTGCACATTTAAGTCTTAAAACCTCCTTTGTTACATAGAGTGGGTCCATGAAATTAACTTTCATATTCATCAATTGGTCTGAAGACTTTATTTTGTGCTTCAAAAGTGTGAGTTCTTGACAACCTTCAAAAGGGGGAAATGGTCTTGGGACTTTTGTTCTCGCAATGGGTGAAATGGGTTAAATGGTTTTATTCCACATGTTCTCACGATGGGAAAAATGGGTTAAATGGTCTGGAGATTATTGTTCCTAAAATGGGTGAAATGGAAAAAATGGTCTTGGGACTCTTGTTCTAGTTATTCTTGAAATGGGCAAAATGGGAAAAATGGTCTACAGGTGGACAACTAAATTATTTTTTGACCATATATTTTAACTTGCAACTTCATTTTTGATGTATTTATCACATTGAAAAGTTGGTTTCATTGACTTTGTAGTGGTGCATGCCTTGTAATGAAAAAATGAAAATTATAAAAACATGTGTTTTTGTGACTTGATGGTATTAGTAATGAAATGTCACATTTGTCTTAATCTTGTGTATTTTTTACCAAAGTATGACATTTTTTTATTTTACAAGGTCAAACAATCAAAAGGAGGCACCCATCCGAGTGGGATAATCAAAACTAAATACTAATCATATAACCCACATTTAAATGTGAAAAAGTGAAAACTCTTATTATTAAAGCCTAGTTTGGTTGCCATGCAATATAAGAAATCAAGCCACTCTTTTGAACATAACTTTTACACTATTGCTTCATTTCACATGCCTTATTTATCATCAGTAAGCTAATTTTTCCATATTTATAATGACATTGGTACTGGTTGGATGGGATGCATGACCTAGAACTATTAACATTCTCATATCACATTTTTGTTGCAATTAACTCAACCAAAAGGGGACTGCATAATTTAAAATCAGTTTGCCACCAACCTGATGGTTGCCATTAATTTTTTTTGCTCTATAGTGCCATTAGAGGGAAAACCCAATTCAAGGTAGAGCTCATTGAATGTCTTCAACTACTTTTTTTCTTTTTCTTTTTTTGTTGTGGGGTGGGGGGGGGGGGGGGAATTTAAATTGGTCAATGGGTAGATTTTATATAAGTACCCAATTGAATGCCTTACAAAGGACTAGTCCATTTTTTATTTATTATTAGGGTAGAAGACCAAACATCTTTTCTTTGTTTTCTAAATAGTTTTTTTATGGTGGGCAATGATGTGTTAAACATTAATTTATATCTTGATTGATTGTAATTAATATGAATGTTGTTTTACGAGAAAATGTTTATTAATTAAGATATTGTGGAGACTTTATGTATTTCATGCACATGTATAGGGTGTATTTTCTCCTTTTATTCCTCATCATCTTATCTTCAACATCTGGCACTGTCTTCATTTATGGTTGTGTGAATACTAGCCAAACAAAAGATTGGTTTTATGGGTTACATTCAATTAGACAAATTAGATCTTTCTTTCAAGCAAAATAGACTCATTCTTTCTTTTTTCCCCTTTATATTTCTATTTTTTATGCATCTGTTAGGCTAGGGTTTAATCTAAAAATGAATGTAATTCCTACTTGCACATTTATTTTGATTACAAAGCTCTATTTTTGCACTATTAAATATGATTCAATGAGTATGTTAAAAATTAGTCATATTTATTTCCTTTAATTCTAAAAACATAAATTTATATCAAAAAAATATATATTTACATGTTTTCTTTGTTGCATGTCTAAAACCCTCATCATGAAAACAAAAAAAATCACTATCCTCTATTTTTTAAAAGCTAAAAATGGCATTTAAATTACAAACCAATAGGCCCCTTGTATTGGAAAAGTTTAGCATAGACCAACTAGGTTACCCAATACGTCATAACCTAGTAGATATAGACATTAGGGAGATCTCTGAATCTCCTTTCAGGTGAGGCTAGATAGGCAACCATCCCTATAATGTCTACTTTTTAGGCTTAATTAGGTTGGTTCCCTTGGCCTACTATTTTATTTCCCATTGGCTAATAGAAGTTTTTAAAAAGGGAAACTATGTTTCTTTTTGCTAAAATTATGATATTATTGGCAACTTTAATTATTTGAATTTTAAATAAGAGGATTTTTTATTTTAATTTAAGCCAGCCCTTATTTATCTTTTCTAAAGGGTGTGTTTTTTCAATATTTTTTAAACCTCCCTTTGTGGGATGCACCCTTAGAGGAAAGTTTAGAGGGAAAAGGAGGGTATATAAGGAAAGGGTGATTGTTAATTTTGGATCCATGATCATTTATCTAATATTCTCTCTAATGTTGAGCATGCTTATTTGAATTTATAACTTTAAAAGATGAAAACCCTTGATATTCAGCTGGTGGCCTTATTCAAAATTCATGTTTATATCTAAACTCTTATTCAAATTAGTTTTTCATGCCCTTGGGTGTTGGGAAAACTAGTTGGAAACTTGGCAAAGGTCTGTATCATAATAAGGTAGTTTTTTGAAGGTTATGGAAAGGTTTAGTGAACAATTAATCAATATAGGTAGCTTGAGAAGATCAACAAGCCACTTTGGGAGCCACTAGAGGTTAAGCAAAGTAGTGGAGGGTGGTTTTGGGGGTTGGACATTGTGTTTGGAGGTTGAATGTTATGTTTTGGGGCATATTAAAGGGGATTTAGACAAGTTTTGGGTAGCCTTGGGTAGTGGTGAATGCAACTAGGTCTGATAATATAGTCCCAACAGGATTTGGTGGAAGGAAAGTCAATTCCCTCTTACATTAGTCCAGTAATATTCTATAATAGTTTTTAGTTTGAATGTGGATGTAAAAATTAGGGTTTGGGTTTCAAATAATATATAGAATTTCTCCATATTTTTAGGGGAAACTATGTGATCTGAAGTTAATTTACATGCTTGAATATATATATTTTCAAAATTTTGTATTTTATTGCTAAGGTTTCTTTAAAAAAATCTAAGTTTGTAGTTTTAGTTTTAAGGGTTTTTGTATAATTCTATAATTTTATAAATATGTTCTAAAAAGGACATTACATTAGTATCAGATCTTGTTTCTTACCAGCCTATTATTTAGAAAGAGAAGATAAAATGGGGATCAAATATTTTGATAATGTTAGTTTTGAGAGGTTTGCCCAAGGGAAGAGAGATTGAATAATATGATGGCATGACTGATCCATACCATGCAAAATTTGAATGGTGAAGTAAGCTCTTCAAGGGAAAATAATAATATTTAGCCACCAAGGACCATGAGTGATTCTTCATTTAGGTCATTTCAGCCTACTTTCTTTCCAAGAGAAGAAGCCATTTGGGTGATGGAAACTCAGCCTTCCATAGTTGATAACATTACTGCCAAGTGCATTGACTATAGAGCTCTTATAGTTGAGATCTAGGAATAACTGTCTCCCATAAACTTCATGAAATTGAAGAAAGTTTGAGTTAGAATTGGACCAAGGTTTAAACCATAAGCTACACAAGGACACTTATGGCATGCCTTGAGAAAGGAAGAGGAAAATAATTTCCAAACTATGATGTCAGAGCATGAATGAAAATTAGGGCTGAAAATAAGGGTGAGGGTAAAGCCCATAGAGGCATCTATCATATAAAGGAAAGTGGAAAAAATGTTATATCCCAAGAGGAAGATATTTATGCCCTTCTGATGAGGAAAGAGATAAAAACAAAATTGGATCCTATCGTTAAAATGAAATCAGCTACATTACAGCCAAGTGTGAAGGATGTGACAAATACCTAGGAAAGGTGTGATGAATGGTTGAGTAGAGCTAAAAAAATGAAGTTAGTAATTATTTGATCAAAACAACACCTAAAGGGATTTAAATAGAAATATTTTTTCATCATGGACAACATTCCAAGAAGGGTGATAAGGTCAAAGAGATAACTTGTAGCATAGGGCATGTATATTCTATCATTCAAATTCAAAATTACATTTGTATTTTGGATCCAAGTAGAATTTTGAGTGATGAAGTTGGAGTTCCATATGAATGGATTGTACCAAAATTAAGCATTCTCTTACTAAATCTAGTTGATAGGATTTTTTAGCTTCATTAGAGGGGATGGCTGAGGCAACAAGTATTCTGGATTAGGAAGCAAATTTTGCATGTGGTTATAGAGGATGTAATTGATGAAGTTAATGTTTTAGATGTCTACATAGCTATCATATAAAATGGTTCCTTAAAATGTAGAGGCAGTTCTCTTTCCATAAGGCATCATTATGCACTTTCTGCTAATGTTGGGCTTGAGATGTCATTCCAACTCCCACTTGCATCAACTTCCTCCTATGAAGGCCTGCTTAAGGATGTTGAGAGATTTATCAAAAATCAATGTAATACTATAGCTATAGGAAGCAAGAATATTGTTTCTATAAAATATCTTGGTATTGAGAGTTATGGTATTCTTGGGACAACATTGGAAGAAGAATTCTTGAGGTTTGATGGATCTAAAAGTGAGGAAACAAACCCTATGTATCCATCAAAGATAATCTTAAATTAGAAAATGATAATTTAAACATTAAAATTTTGTAGGAAGAGATAAAATTTGAGAAGACCTTAATAGAAATCTTAATTTTGTAGTTACAAAAGATAAAATAATCTATAATCACTCGGTCTCTATTATTTGAGATTTAGAGGGAAAACTTAAGGAACATGATATAGAGATTGAACATCTCTTTGATGAAAATAAAGGGATTTAATCTTTTGCTTCTGAAGTAAAAATTTAGAGTGTTGATATTGAAATAGAATGGATACAAAAGCTCTCATCTAAGAAGAGATTAGAAAATTAGTCGCTCAAATATCTAGTTTTGAGATTCATAAATCATTGACATATATAATATAATATAATATAGAGATGAGTCAAGAAAGGACTTAGTCAAATCCTTGGAAAAGTCTAAAAGAGATATTGATGAGGTTGTGAGAGATTGAAAAGAGCTCATAAATGAAAATATGGAACTTATCTATAAGATAAACAAAGAAAACAAGTATTTAGAATCAAAGAACATATTCATTTTCAAGGTCAAAGAGGAGTGAATGTCTCAAAATTCTACACTAAATGTTAATGTGCCCATGAATATCAAAACAAAGACTTATAGGGACAATGTGGAGATAGATGGACTAAAATCTCAGCTTGCTCATTTGGAATCATCACTTAATTGATTCAAAAATTAAAGTGTCAAAGCTTTAAAATAAGAATTCTATTTTGGGAATGGAGTTATAAATAAGGGTACATGAGATGGTTAGTGAGCATGATGCATCTATTTCTCAAATTCAGTAGCAGATAGAGGGCTATACTTCTAGAGAAAAACATCTTCATGGGACAATTGCCTAAATTGAGCATGTAAATATGGAATTACAATTAGAGATTCTAAAATTGAAATAATAAGAAACATAAAAATAATTATAATATGGAAGGAACTCTTAGATTTCAAATTAATCATGGTAATCATAATATAGAATAGGTAAGCATAGTTGTCGGCTTGCAACACTACTAGTTTCTTGATTTAAAGGATAGTAGAAAGGAGGAAAAGAAAAGTCCCATATCATCTTTAATTAGATGTCAACTTTTTGGCATGGAGCCATTTTTTGATGTGAACATAAGTGGTTCCTATTTTTTTATTAAAAAATCTACACATAAAGCATGATACAGGTTTATACATCTTCATACAGCATCAAGTTTGAATAAATACATGGCATGATTGTCATTAATGTTTTAAAATACATTTTACTTTGAGGTAAATGCAAGTCTTGTTGGATTCAAACCCATCAATTCATTATAAATATGCATAAGAAGGCAACAACCAAAGTTGGCTCACCTTTCATGCAACTTGATTATTTTTCTCAATGGGAGTTTTAGAAGATTTCTTTATTGAACTTATTCATGAAGTGGTTAATCAAATGCATAATTAGTTTCAAGATATAATTGATGCATTGAAACATGGACTGAAAAATCTTTACAAGTATCTTAATTAAGAAAACTATATGGCCTACACTTCAAGAAAACACCATATACACGGTGATTACAAGAATTTTATTATAGTGAATGATTTAGATTTAGATGGCAGAGAATTGGAGGTAGAAGAACTAATCAGCATACCCTAGATGATAGATGATTCTAGAAAAAGTGATCATCAATTTAAGATGCATTGGAAAAGATATGGAGAGGAAGAGGATATGTGGGTAATATATAATGAACTGATGGGATTTGAGGAATGGTTGAAGGATTTTGCGAATCTTGGGAGAAGAAAAAGAAAAGAAGTTCGGTTGATTATTTTCCATGTTCAAGTATGTGTATATAGTTAGGTAACTTGTGACTATTAGGAATTGTTTCCATCTTACATACAAGTTATTTTTTGCCACAAATTAAAGGGAACAACCCACAGTAGCATTAAGGGAATCATTGGAGCACAAGACTACAATTATGAATCAAGTGTTTGGGATTACAAATCCCAAAGGTGGATTTGGGATCCAAGTAGTGGAAAATAGCATTGCTTGAGGACAAGAAATTTTGAGAGGGGATGACTGTAACGTCTCATTTTTGGGCTTAATGAGGTTGGAACCCTTAGCCAACTCTTTTGTTTCCCATTGGCTAAGGGAAGGTTTTTAGAAATAGAAACTATGTTTTTTTAATAAAAAGGTGATATTGTTAGCAACTTTGGTTATTTGAATTTTAAAGAAGGGGGGCTTTTTGTTTTAATTTAAGTTACCCCTTACTAATCTTTTCTAAAGGGGGTGCTTTTTGAATATTATTTTTCCCTCCCTTTATGGGACACCACCCTTGGGGGAAAGTTTGGAAGGAAAAGGAGTGTATATAAGGAAGGGGTGATTGATATTTTGGGTCCATAATCATTTAGCTAATATTCTCTCTAATGTTGAGCATGCTTGTTTACATGTTTAGTTTTTAGGATGGAAACCCTCATTGGCCTTAGTATATGAGGACTAAAACCCTCAATACTCATTTGGTGGCCTTCTTTAGACGTCACATTTAGATCTAAACTCTTATTCAAATTATTTTATCGTGCCCTTGGGTATTGGGTAAACTAGTTGGTAACTTGGGAAAGGTCTTTACCATAATAAGGTAGTTTTTTTAAGCTTGTGGAAGGGTTTGAGGAACAACAAATTAGTATAGGCAGCTTGGGAAGATTAGTGATCCACTTTGGGAGCCATTAAAGGCTCAACAAAGTAGTGGAGGAGGGTTTTGGAGTTTGGTGTTGTGTTTGGAGACTGAACGCTATGTTTTACGGTAGTTTGAAAGGGATTTAGACCAATTTTTGGTTGACTTGGGTAGTGGCAATTGTAGCTAGGTTTGATAATTCAGTCCCAAAAGGATTTGGTGGAAGGAAAGTCAATTTCTCTTACATTAGTCTATTAATATTTTTTGATTTGAATGTGGATGTAAAAATCAAGGTTTTGGTTGCAAATTATGTATAGAATTTTTCCTTATTTTTTGGAAGGTGTCTATGTGATCTAAATTTAATTTGCATGCTTGAATATATATATATTTTCAAAATTTTATATTTTTCTACTAGGTTTCACAATAAAAAACCAAGTTTATGCTTTCATTTTTAAGGGTTTCTACATAATTATATAATTGTATAAATATGTCCTAAAAGGGACATTATAGTCCCACTTAAGTTGGTGTGCCAAATGACCTATCAACAAGTTTTTGGTCAATATTTTATTTTGTTGATATTTCTTACGTAAGTTTGCATAAATGATTCTCACTAACATAAATTGCATTAGATAATGACAAACTAAATTTGGAGAGAAAATTGCTCCAACTTTGGTAATTCTAGCTTTAGTGTCACACATTATGTCAATGAATTTTATTGACATAAACTACATCAATGCTAATGTAATTTACATCAATGAAATTGAACTCACTTTCACAACATGCTAGAAATCCTCCAAATTTGACCAAGGAATTGACCATATAAAATTAAAAAAAGACTCAATGTAAATATTTTATACATATTTTTTAAAAATACATCCTAAAAAAAATTAAATTTGACGCATTCAAAATTTATGAAAAATCAACCAAATAAATTTGGAATAAGTATGCTAGGATTTACATCATACCACATCACATATTATAAACAAACTACCAAAAAGCATACTAAGAAAAAAAACATTCATTTGTCTTTTCTAAATTAGAAAACTGTAATAAAGAGCAAAATACACATTTTGAAAGAGTCCAATTACCATTATTGTCTGAGATTTGTTTAAATTTGATCTCATAATATCTTATTTATCTATATTTTTTTTATGTTTGTGTTTAAAATGGTTAACAAAGAAAAAATAGAAAGAAGAAGAAAATAAAAAGATAGAGAAAGAACTAGAATATAAAGATTGGTTTGAAAATACAGAAGTAGAAGAAGATGAAAAGAAAAAGGGAAAATAAAAATTTTAAGTTTTGTATATCGTTCTTTGTTTGGACTTTTATATGAAAATGTGTCTTCAATTTTTATTTTTTAAATATTTTTTGAATTTTATTTCATATTATCAAATTTATCTATATTTACTTGTTTTTTGGGTCAAAAATGAGCATTCCATTTTTAAATATACAAATTTGTATCCATGAAAATTTTTGATCCTGTTTATTATTATGAAGGATTTTTTTTATTACTATGTTTCAATTTATATTTTTTCTGGTTCAAAACTCAATTTATGATGTGTATATTTTTAGGCAATAAGTGAAGATGAGAAAGATGATGTAGAGGATCATCATAAGGGCGATGATGGTAGTTTTAATGATCACAGTGTCTTTGTTGAGGAGGATGACAAAGAAAATGATGAGAGCTATAAAAAATAAAAAATAACCCAAATATATAACTAATAATGTTCCTAACATAACAACTATAATTTTTTCAACTAATTTAAATTTAAATTTCAAATACAAATTAAAAAATAGACCAACGCAAAAAATTGTCACTTTCTGACGTAAAAAGTATGAGCTTTAATGCAAAAAATTGTCACTTTTTTATTTCCCTTAAAAATTTCTTCAAAATATTCAAAATTAACGAATTCAAATTTTTGAAAATTCATCAACTTTGATGCAAATATTGATGACATATAGTGCATCAATAAAATCTTTGCCAAGTACCCTGATGCTAAGTGATGGTTTTTGTCATTAATTATTTTGTGTTAACACACAAACAACAAATATAGGTAATAAATGTCTTGATTTTGATGTTTGTACTAACATGAAGACATCAAAATCTAGTAGGGTGATATTAGAATACATGTATATCAATCTATACATTCACAACAAACTCAATTGGGATACATATAGAATGAAAAGAATATAAGGTGGGTTGTGAATTCTTTATGTGCTTCAAAATAGATGTAAGAATGCTGAGTTATGGGATTCAAATTCTTCTAGGTACATTTTTATGTTATTTATCACCTTGGTGGTGTTTTATGGAAGTAAATTATGGGCTAGTGACACATTTAGTTTAAAATAGAGACAAATATAAACGATACAAAAGTTTTTAATCATAAACAGTTTCAAAATTAAGTCTTCAATTTCTTACAAAATAATCCTACACATAAACATACACTTTCTCATTAAAGGCAACCACTATGACTAGGCTACTATGTAACTTTGAAAAAAACATAAAACATGGAGAGTGATAGGTGGCCTATCACTTCAAGAGAAGAATATTTAATGAAAGGTGGAATATATGGATGAAAAAAATAAAAAATAGATGAGATTGATAGATGGAAAACATGGATGAAATAAAACTTAAAATGGATGAGTAGATGGGATATCAACATAAATTAATGCCCAAACCTTAACAAAGAAATAAAAAATTGTGTGAATGAAATTTTAGAATAGTCACATGGATGGGGTTCAGGGGGGTAGGGTGGAATGACAACATTATACTATAGAGTTCAATCCAACTTATGAGCATTGTAAAAAGGCATACATAGAGGCTAAAATCAAGTGGAGGGATAAAATAATCATAACTCAAATAATAAATAGTTCCCACAGGATTAGATGTAAGATAGGCAAATGGAAGACTCATAAGTAAGAGTGGGAGGAGAGGAGATGTATTTTTTGTACCATAAATCTTTGAGTGGGTGAGGCAGTTAGAATTTTTTTGGTCCAATAAACTGTTAGCTCTCCTAGACGTAATTAAAATTATTTTATTTCACTGATTGTATGAAAAAAACATTTTATGATAAATACCTCAAGGTGGCTAATCCCTTCCATAATTATGTATGATAACACTATTAACTTTATCTTTGAACAAATCGATATTAGTGCTACAAAATACATATTAAATTGTATTTACAAGAAACTTGAATAAACTTCTTTTTTCAAAGATTTTTCTTGACAAAAGGATTATATATATTTCAAAGACTAAAAATTTAAAAAAACTTACAAAATCAAAAACTTTCTTTGTACATTTTCTACAAGCAGAAAACCTTCTCTATTGCACAGGGTCTACATAAATTGATTTATAGACAATGTATATATGTGATAAATCACTCTATATTTAAATCAACATCTAAAAAATATATAAATTTAATATTATAAAATATATTGATAATTTTCACATAATATGGATAACAAACAAATGTATTCCACATATGTTTTTACATTCCTAAAACTAATGTTGTGTAAAAAACCCAAAAACAAATTGTATTGGTATCATGAAAACACAAACTCATATGTGTTTTGTAACACAAGTAAAGATTCAATCTCAAACAATGCTTATATACAATAATTATATCTCACTTATACTACATTTCAAAATAAAAGGGGAAAGATGAAAACAAATATATAGAATGTATCACTTATGATAGAAAAATAATGCATTTGAAACAATTATAGAACTATCCCTCTAAGATGTAACATTGTATATTCTCAATCATATACATTGCATGTGAGTGCTACAAAAATATATTAAATTTTGTTTACAAGAAAGTCATATATATATATATATATATATATATATATATATTTCACTTCTCAAACAAAAAATTAAAAGCAATTTGTCTTCCCCTGATAAGGTGTTTGATAAGCGAGGACTCTTGAATAAAAGTTAAAAAAGTGTTAGAAGGTTTTAGTGTTATGGCAAATTAAATTCAATTTCAATGGTACTTTGAAGTGTAATCCAGGTTCGGTTGGATGTGGAGGTGTGTTAAGAGATTGTGTGGGTCAACTAAGTTTGATTTTATTTCAAGACATTGGTTCATATAAAAAAATATGGTAGAGGTAAGAGCACTCTTGAAAGGTATTCAAATTGCTCTCTCAAAGTTAAAAAGATCTAGTAGTAAAAGAGGATTCTCAATTAACTATCAATACGATGTTAAATGGTGTAACCAAAACATGGAAAATCCAATTCATTATAAATGAAATATATAAGTTGGCTATGTTGTTTGATTAGATTGTGTACCTTCATACCAAAAGAGATAACTGTAATGGTATACTAAGAAGCTAATAAAGGGGTTAATATTAGACAAATTAAGAATGTCAATCTATGGTTGTGGAAGCCCCCTCTACCCAATGATGTCCATAAGCTAATTATAGTAGATGACTACTTAGGTGGAATAAATTTCTAATATTCTACCTCATACCTTTCCATTTGATCTCATAATAAAGAGGAAGTGATAAGTGTAAGTGTCATTGGCAAGTGGCAAGCTCACCTGAGCTGATTAAAAACCAAGTTGTATTATCTCCCATCAAGGTCAACACTTCATTTTGATTAAAGTAAAGGCAAATGTTTCTTGGTTGTTGAATCTAGTTAGCTTTATATGTTCAATGATTAAAAGTTAGGTTATTTATAATGATGGAGAAGGGAAAAGGCATCAATTTTAATGAGCCTACTCTATCAAAGAACCGAGCTAGGAAAGCCTCAACCCCTTTGCATTAGCTAATAGGGGAGGTAGTTGATGATAACATTAATTCTTGTATTGATAATGAAATCATGAATCCTTTGATGTGATTTTGGATGAATAAATTATAGAGTGCAACCACCAAAATGGACAAGGTGGAGAGAAAGGAAATTGTTAATTTTTTTAAGGCTCTCATGCTTGACCTGAGGTAGTTGATGGGGCACAATAATGTCTTTGATATGGCATAAGCAATTAGTGGAGTTAATGTTATCCCAAATGTGGTTGGTACTGTCTCCCTCAATTAAGAGCACATGGATTCATAAACTCTAATTCATTCTATTGGTTTGATATGTATGGATCACAGTCACTTGATTTTGGAAGGGATTTTGAGAATCAACAAAGGCCAAGCCTTTCTGGATGAATAGATGGGAAATCAATTTCTAAAGGATTATCTATTTGATCCCCCTACCTATTACCTTGAGGAGGATGTCAAACCCCATGACTATAAAGGTGATGTTGAGTCTAGACTTGTTGAAACTCAGAAACACAAGTCATACAAGGAAAAAACCTAAATTAAAACTCATTTTATTTTAAAAAGAAAAAAAGCTTTAAAATGCCCAAAATTTTCCTTATGAGCATGCTCTAATAGATAATATATGGAATTTTAGGGAAAAAAAGTATAATGACAGATAGAAGTATTTAACCTATGTGATTTATCGAAGGAAAAATTAAAACTATTAACATTACTTTTGACAAAGGAAGTTAAACTACAAAGTCTATAACATATAATCATTCCTCAAAAAAAATGACAAAATAAATTATCACCTATTATGTAATGCTCTCCTAGTTTATTCACAAAGTATGAATATATTTCTAGAGAAAAAACACAACAAAAAAATTTTAGAACACAAATATAGCTTGTCTATGTTATGGTCTAAGGAAAATAGAAGCAGGGCTATAGTTGTTAATTTTTTTCATTTTGTTACAGTGTAAATTCATTATTAATGTATACCATCATCTATGGTGACATGTGTAGGTGTTGATGATCCATCTGTCAAGTAGGGAATGACAGTGTGTTTACATTCAATGGCAGCTTGTTTGCTTGGTCAAGAACATTTGCATTTTTATTTTTGTAGAGAGGGTAAGTTTGTGAGAGTAGTGTTTGGCAGTTTTGGTTTTTTCCATGGGTACAACATGCATGTTTTTAGTTCACCATAATTGAAAGTAAATGACTATTATGTATGTATTATTTATTAAAGATAGATAAATAGAGATTTTAATAATGTTCATAAGATTAAAAATGTCAAATTTAAATTAAAAAGTAAAATTAAAGGAGTGAAGAAGACATCTAAAAAAGAGAAGATTTTATTTGATTTTTTAATCCTAATTTCCACCCCTATCATTGTTTTGCCTTTGAAGATTCACAAAAAATTGTTTCTATCAATGTTCTCCACTTCAAATATAGTGAACATATACACTCCCTATAAACAATTTCCTTTTGTGATGTTGGAAGATGTGAGGTTCAAGCAATTTCAAAAAAAATGCAATACACTATATTGTGTTTCAAATAAAAACAATTTGGGGATAGAGAAAAGTATATAGTACCAGTCAAAAAATTATAACCTAATATTTTTGCATAGTTAAACTTTAACATTTTGAAAATCTTAGCTTCTAAAAGTCAAAAAGAAGCAACACAAATAATATATAACATAACCATTTCTTGTTTATTAAATTATATCCCTAGCTGGAATATGTATAAAACAAGGTTATGAAATGACAAATCCTACCAAAATTAATGCATTTTTTTAAATTCATCAAATAGGATGATAATATATTGGAAACTTCCACTTTGAAATTGATAGCATACAACAATTTATAAAAGTAAATCACAGTTAATTTAATATTAAATCCTCATTAATTCAATTAGAAAACCACTTTATGGGCTAAACAACCAATATGAATGTATTCTATTCAAGCAATTTTACATTATATTTATTGAGAATGCTACTTTTACAAAAAAGAAAAAAATGAACCTTAAATGAAAGTGGGAAAATCAAAGCTCAATTGTTCCCTTTTTTTTAAATACAATAGAATCTTTTGTAAACAAGTTTCATGATGCATCTTTACTACTTATTCAAAAGAATGTATGGAATTGGTTTAAAACAAGGTTGAAAATATTTAGAGAGAAAGAGCTTTGAAATGTATTTATAACTACATCAAAAACATAGTTTTGATTTGTAAATTTGGTGAAGCATACATAATACATGTGCACTATCTGAAGAGGTGTTGCATTTACTCTTTTATGTAAATTGTTTTGAATTATCAACAACTTCACCCAATATATGACATTGTGTGCTTTTTAGTCCAAGGTTTTCAGTGTCATGGAGTGGGGCATTCAGAAAGAGCTTTCCCTGGTAAGGAAGTGTGGCAATCATAACAACATTCAACAATTAAATTTGTAATTTGGTAGGAACATCACCAAGATATAATGGGAACATTGACCTTTAAAACTACTATAGGGAAAAAATGATGTTGTCCATGCCATGACGTGATAGTGAAGTGACATTGAAATAAAATTTTGAAACATGGGTCAAAGCATATCATGATAATAAGACACAAGTAAAAACATATAAACTATGTTCATTGCATAAACTATATCCTAATGTGGAAACATTAACATTGTTGCCAAAAAAATTGACACTAATTCTAGCATGGTATTTGACATTGACAATGATGATGACATAAAACAAATTTTTACTAGTGGCCAAAAATATGATAAAGGTTACAAGGGTAATGATCACTAAATTTCATTAAACTGAATATCATTGACTTAAGTCATGATTATCTTCTATAATATTGATTATTATAATCTTTGGAATGAAGAGCACACAACTGAATACTTTCCTTACAATGGGTATTTTTCATAGGGTTTATGTTTTGTTAGTATTCATTTCTCAACATCTTTAGTTCTTTCAAAGCCAATATATTTTTTGTAAGATTTAAAATGTCAACATTTTCATGTTTAATATGCTCATGTAGTGTACCTTGAACAATATTGATATTTAGAAATATTAATATTTGTTTAAACATCAATGGTTCATAAAAGATCAATTTGAATTTATTTAATGGTAAAATTTGATAGAAGTTTTAGAAAATAATTTTTTGTATGGGAAATTAAGTTTATTGAAAAGTGATTGGTTGTGATTACACTAGTGAGATTTCATCATCTTTATCTTGTAATTTTTATTATTTTTATTGGAAATGATTGCAACTAAGGGGTCTAGATTCATAGAAAAGAGATGAGAATTTATTGTTGAATTTGTTGCAATGTCATATTACTTAGAGATTGTGACAAAAACATGGAAATTGTCTAAAAATAACAATATATGAAATATAGAGATGATTTCACTCCATAATTATACAAAGTTATTTCACTTGATTTGAATATGAATATAACGAAACAAAATATCATAGATTGTGTGCTCTTTCTCACTTAATCAATATAGATCAACTTTAAAATTAAACTATTGTTTTGGAAGGCTCTGTGACTCTATAACATTGTTTTGACTACCACATGTTTTTTATATCCCCGATATTTCAAAGTGTTATGTGTGTTATTTATTAATAGTTTGTATTGGGAATTTTTTTAATTAGAAAGATTTGGAACAAAATATGCAAGCTTAAGAATTCATTGTGGATCTCTTATTAGTTTATGTTTTCCCTTTCTTGCTCAAATTGATGCTTGGTATTTTCTTAGCTTAGTGTGATCATTATTTAGATGAATTTCATTCATATTTTTGTATAATTAATTGGCCATGAAATAATCCTTACAAAACCTTAATCTATCGGTGGCCACATGCATATAACCAAAGTCACAAGGTTTATACTTTATTCCCCATACCACATTCATAAATTTGTGATACACAGACTCAATCACAGTTTAAAATGAAATTCATGTGGGGCCCTCTTTTGCTTCAAAGATTATTTTTTGTTTTAGAAAGGCATGTGTGACCTTATTCTGATTGCCATGTGTTTTTCTTCCTAATATCACAACTTTATTAAAAGTAATGTGTGCAATTTTTTAACATTTTGATTATGATCATTATGTATTTATTTAATGTGTGTAGGAGAAAGTGGATGCGTGTGAATACAAATTGAATTCTATATTCAATGGATCTACAAAGTTGGTTAAGGCCACCTTAAGAACAAAAGAGATAATATGTGACTTTGAAAAGTTACAAATGAAAAAATAATATAAAGGAAAAAGTGAAATTTGAATGGACCCATTAATAACAAATAAAGTTATTTTGAATCTTAGAGACACTCTATGATGCATTTCATGGGATTTCATCACATGGCCATGATACATATAAATATGAAAAGGCATTCAGACTTGATCAAGCATAAAATATGAATTGAGATATTTAATGCATCTTGCATTTCATGAGAGGAAGTGGATATCAAAAGTGAAC
This sequence comes from Torreya grandis, assembly GCA_037957365.1. NCBI lineage: Eukaryota > Viridiplantae > Streptophyta > Pinopsida > Cupressales > Taxaceae > Torreya > Torreya grandis. The sequence continues at coordinate 1,833,557 of JARHVA010000770.1, read as the reverse complement.
ATTGTAATTATGTGACCTCCATGACCTTGATGCTACAAGATTGTGAAACATGGATGGTTAGGATTTTTTTATAATACTAAAGCTAAATATTCACATACAAGTTAAGTTATAACATCTACATTTTTAAGAACAATTGATAAAGTGGTATTGATGTCATATGTTGTTATTTCATAACTTTAAGGGATGAACTAGATGTGATGTGAAGTTGCCTTTCAAATTTAATTTAAAACTCAATCGAATATAAAAAATTAATGACAATTAATGTAGTTTTTTATCATACTTTCATAATTCAACACTGTATTAGAATATTATGATATTGAATTATTTAATTGGCATACTTTTAGAATAGCTTAGCCATTTGTTTGATTATTATATTTTCTCCCTAACCCTCAACTCCAAAAGGGTTAAATAGGTCATAATAATGTGGACACTAATAACTTAAGATTTTTCATGGATTATTGTGTGTCTAATTAATCAAAGAGAACCAAACATGGGATTTGGTTGAGTTGCCAGCGGGAAAGAAGACACTGAAGAACAGATGGATCTACAGATTGAAGGAAGGTGAGAATGGATAGATGAGATATAAGGCCAGGTTGGTAGTGAAAGGATTTGCACAAAAACCAGGTATTGATTTTGGTGAGATTTTTTCTCCTGTAGTTAAAATGACTTCTATACAGACTGTATTGTCTTTAGTTGTTATTGAGGATTTGCATCTTGAGCAGCTTGATGTTAAGACAGTGTTTCTTCATGGAGATTTGGATGAAGAAATATATATGGATCAGCCAGAAGGATTTGAGGTCAAACGTAAGGAGAAGTTAGTGTGCAAATTGAAGAAAAGCTTGTATGGCCTCAAGCAAGCTCCTAGATAATGGTATCAGAGATTTGACAGGTTTATGACTGAGCATGGCTACAGTAGATGTCAATCTGACCATTGTGTGTATTTTAAGAGATGGGATAATGGTAGATATATTATTTTTTTGTTGTATGTAGATGGTATGCTGGTTGCAGGATATCTCTGAGCTTAAGGTGAAATTAGCTCACACATTTGCCATGAAGGATTTGGGAGCAGCAAAGAAAATCCTTGGCATGAGCATTAAGAGAGATAGGAAAAATCACAGGTTGATTTTGTCTCAAGAGGATTATGTGAACAAGGTGTTAAAATGATTCAATATGTAGGATGCAAAACTGGTAAGCACACCTTTGGTTGGACATTTTAAATTGAGTAAAGAATAGTGTCCTAATTCATATGATGAGGTAGAGTACATGAATAAATTTCCATATGCTTCTGGAGTAGGGAGCTTAATGTATCCAATGGTATGTACTAGATCAGATATTGCCCAAGTAGTGGGATTTATTAGTAAGTATATGGCCAATCCAGGAAAGGAGCACTGGAAAGTAGTTTAGTGGATCCTTAGATATCTGAGAGGGACCAGCAGTAGGCATTTGTGTTATGGTGGGTCAAACACTTCTCTACATGGTTATGTAGATTCAGATATCGCAGGTGATTTGGATGGCAGGAGAAGCACCACAGGATATGTTTTCACTATTGGTGGAACAGCGGTTAGCTGGTTATCAAAGTTGCAAAAGGTTGTTGCCTTGTCAACTACAGAAGTAGAATACATTGCAGTCATAGAGGCTAGCAAAGAGATGATATGGATGACACGGTTCATGGAAGAGCTAGGAAAAAAGCAAGAGAGTTGTATATTATACAGTGATAGTCAGAGTGCAATTCATTTGGCTAAGAATTCAGCCTTTCATTCAAGAACAAAACATATATAGCTTAGGTACCACTTCATTAGACAAGTATTGGAGGATGGTGAGTTAAAGCTGGAGAAGATCCATATAGATAAAATCCCTGCTGATATGTTAACCAAGCCAGTAACAAAGGAGAAGTTGAATCTTCATTCAACTTTTGTAGGTCTTCATGATTGAATTTGAAGATGAAAGAGCTAGAAGATGTTGCTGTACAGGTACTGGTGCAGCTGTTTATCTCCAAGTGGGAGATTATTGAGGTGTGGAGCTAAAAGCTTCACCAAATGAGCAAGTTGTAGGTTATAGGAATTACACAGTCAAAGGTGTCAGTCAAGAGTGATCGACGTCGGTCAAGAGTTGACTAGGAGATGCCAGCGTCAGTCATTGATCGGCCGATGTTGGTCACAGGCAGACAGGCAGGGACCGATGTCGGTCACCTGTGCATCCAAAATGCTATTTTCATGGATAGAACAGAATGCTTACATGATAGGATTAAGTGTTAGTCTTAAGTCTGCATCTCTATCTTTAGTAGGACTGTTTTGAGCCCTTGATTAGGAGGTGCATCTAATGGTTGTGATTGTATGCTCATGATCCCTAAAGTTTTATAATAGGGATAGATCTTCATAGCTTATAGTAATTGTAGAGTAACAGTACAAGAATTGTATATGTGAATCAATCAAGTGTTGGAGTTGATTTTAATTGAGAGAGAGAGCTCTTGAAGGAAAGAGATCTAGAAAGAGATTTGTACATCTAAGAGAGGTGTGGAAGAAAAGAAGTTTCTTCAATTGTATTCCTTCTGTAAAGAGTTTAATACAAGTTTTCAGGGTGGTTTCTTGTATCTCTTATTGTTTGCTATTTTCTAATTCTAGTACTTATCATTCTGGTTCAATTTCGTGTTTTATTGCTTTCACATAGTAATCAAGTTTTTTGGTTGATCCCCAACATGATGCTCCATAGTGATTTGTCAAATTTTAAATATTTGCTTTCTTTTAGCTTAAACACTATCATCAAGATTTGGACACTACCATCAATGTGTCTACCTTTAATCCAACATTTTTGTTTGGTATGGAATACAGGTCCTTTTTTGGAGTGACCAACTATGCATGTCAAGGTTCAATTTTACCTTGCATATTATCAACTTGGATTGTGCATACAAGTTATGGATATTAATCTTTTTCTCAAAACCCTAGGTCCTCTAACTTTGGCATGTCACCTTGAAAAATGGGGGTTAGTGGGATCAATTAAAACTGAGTTGACCTCTAAGACCCATATGTCAATGAACATTATCTACATAGCCATATACTCTAAAGAGGGTCTCAAATAGTTGTAGTGATCTAGTTTATAACTTGACAAATAATGTTCATGGGTTTATCTTTACATGATTCATATCTATAATAAGAATAATTATGACTAATTTGGAAGTATTAAATAATAGGTAAGTAGAACAAAATTATGCAAATAATTAAGTGATTTTATTAGGTTTTTGCCTAATAATTGCTAGGTATTATTTGATGGATAGTGAATGACCATTAATTTTTATTTATACCACACCTTTTGAAATTATATCATAAAAGGGTTAAAATATTGCCATAGGTTGAGATATACATGTCAAAAGATTTTTAAATTTGATCATTTGTAAGGTTTAAACACTAGCATCATATTTAGGTCACTAGCGTTAATGTTAGTGTCCTAATCTGGATAGTAGTGTTCGAGAGGATAGAAATTTGTTGAATATTTATAACTATAAAAGTAGGATACAAATAAGGTTTTATACAAACTATGGGCTATAGGTGATCTGGATATTCATAATATCAAGGTTAGACTATAAGATAAGTAATTATACATATTGAGATAGTGAATATGAGTCTTTCGACAGTGGGAAGGTCATGAGTTGAAGGGTTGAGTCCTGAGTGATATTTATCAAGTATACAAGATTAGTTTATCATGTATAATTATATATATGATGACTATGATGTTGTATCTATCCAAATATCTACACAAGCTTCATTAATGTAAAATTTTGTCAAACCAAGTAGGACATGGGAATAAGAGCAAACATTAGATGAAGATGCAAACACATGATTAACACTAGCATATGTTGGATTTTATATGTATGTAATTTTATTTTCCAATGATGTGATTTTCAAACTAAAATGTTAATTTTGTTTTTGTAACTCTTCTATGATCCTTACCATAGTGATGATTTGATCTTTAAGGGATTCAAAATCATAAGACCTAGGTACTTTGGAGTGAATATGCATACATGCACCATCTGGGGAAGATGTGGGAGGTAGAGTTGGTTGAGGAAGGACATATTGATTACCTTCATTAGAAACTATGGGGTTGCTTAACTTATCTCTTGGGATAATGATAGTGTGGACCTAGTTATACGGATGGTAGATATCACCCTTTAGATATTTGAGAGGAGGTCTTATATAATCTTGAAGATATGATTGCTCTTATTCCCATATCTTACATGGTTTGATAAAATTTTACATTAATGAAGCTTGTGTATAGATTTGGATAGATACATCATCATCATCATCATATATATATATATATATATATATATATATATGATGATGATATATATATCATCATCATCATCATCATATATATATATATATATATGATGATGATGATGATGATTATGATGTTGTATCTATCCAAATCTATACACAAGCTTCATTAATGTAAAATTTTATCAAACCATGTAGGACATGGGAATAAGAGAAATCATATATATATATATATATATATATATATGTATGTCCATGATGAATGAAATAAATAACATGAAGATTAGGGAAATAAGGAGAACTAACATCACCTATATTATGACTATGTAAAAATTAGATCTAGAAAATAAATGCAACAATTTAAAACTCTAGGAGGTTGAAAACCCTAGAGTAATTTAGGGTTTACATAAGAAGATACTAAGGTCAGGTTTACCAAATGTTTAACCCTTTTTGGATGTGAGGCTAGGGAAGAATAACATAATAAAATAAATGGCTAAGTTATTCTAAAATTGTGTCAATTAAATAATTTAGATTCATAATTTTATGATACAGTGTTGAATCATAAAAGTTTACTAAATATAGAAATAATAATGTGAAACAATATTTTAAATGTAGTAAAATGAAGAAGAAACAATACTTATCTTATTTACTAATGCACATATGGAACTAGAAGATGTAGGTACTAGATAAAATAATTATGCACCATAGTGATTTGTTAGTGTGTGGATAATTGATTTATGTCATCATGGATACTTCCCTCAGGATCTAGACACTACCATCAATGTTTCTATATTGAACCCGACACTTATGTCTAGTATGGAATACTAGTCCTTATTTAGAGTGACAAACTACACCTATGAGGGTTCATTATTGCTTTACATATTATCAACTTGGATCACACACACAAGTTCTAGATATGAATATTTTACTCAAAGTCTTATGTCCTCTAACTTGGGCATGTCACCTTGTAAAATGGGGGTTAGTGGGATTAAGTGAAGTTGATATGACCTCAAATACCCCTCTAGAAATGAGCTCTACCTACATAACCATATACTCTGAAGAAGGTCTCAAACCGATGTAGTTCTCGCCATTATGGAGGCTTGTGTGTGAACAATTGTGCAATATGTTATATTTGAGTGCATCTAGTGATCTAAATTGTAATTTGAAAAATAATTCTCATGGGATACTATTTGAAAGCTTCAAACCTTTAATATTAATGATCCTATGACTGATTTGGAAATAGGAAAGATTAAGGTAATACAACTCAATTTTATAAATGATTAAGTAAGCTTGATAAGTGTTTGCTTGGTAATTGTTGTGTATTGCTTGGTGGATAGTGAATGGAATTTTATTTGTATTTATACCACACCTTTTGAAATTATCTCATGTGAGGGTTATGTTACATCTTTTCCCCTCCTTAACAAACAACATCTATTTTTTAATAAGGATTAGTTGGAATTTTGGTTTATGTAGAATATATGGACATATTTTGATGTATTAGTTTACTTGGACTATTATAATTTATATTCTAAATATCTATTTTTTAGTACATCTACTTATCAAAAAATATATAAAATAGTAGTTTACATTTATGCAGTTTAGCATGATAGATACAATAATATTCTTATAATTTATTGTTAGTGATTTTATAGTTATAATGATATAAGTGGATTAACTAATTTTTTTGTCTGAGGTGGATGCATGACATCTTTTACCCTCACCAATCATAAAAGAGGTAGATCATCATAGGGGAGAGGGTGGTAGACTGTGAATGTTTAAAGTTCATATATTCCATTGAAAACATCCATCACACACACTCACCGAGTTGTTTGCTTGATTTTTTATGTTTTCATTTTAGTTTCATAGTGAGAGTCTTTGACTACATAATTTATTATTAGCATTGGTTAAATTATTTTGAGGATGATTATTATTCTTGCATCAAAGTACTTAAGGATTCTTGACTATCTTATTTGAGTAATGACTTGTCATGCATATATCTTTATTGTTTATTTTTAACCTTACAATTTATTGGTAGTTTATTCATTCATTTATTTATATATGTATGATAATATTTTCATCAAGATCATATATGATGCATGGATTTAATCAAGTAATTTTGACTACATCCCTATTTAATACTACATGAAATAAATCTTAAGGAGTGATAATCTATCTAGTCAATACTATTTAAGGTATAGTAACCACTTAGTGGTCTTAGAATAATCATTTGTTTAATAAATAAATAAAGTGTGTATTTTATTATCTATGTTTTTGGAACCTTTGGAAGAGTTTAAAAAAATTAAATGGTGGGTAAGTTATGACTAATGCACTGTTATTAATTAGGTTCCCTCGAATTTTGATCAAATTAGTAGATTACTAGAAGAGAGGGTAATTTGTTTGCAAAGCCAATTTTTGGTGGCAAATTTGATCAAGTTTCATTAACTTTCATTTGGGATGTGAATAAGAACTTGAGTAAAAAATAAAATAAAGGATTTTGTTTTCATTGTCATTAGCAAGTCAACGGAACTATGTTGGAGTTCTATGGCATTATTTTTATCGAAACCCTAAATAAGGACCTCACTGTTGTTATTTTGAGCCCATTATTATAATATGCATGTAAGAATAATGGAATAAATCAAAGATATTTAGGAATTAGAGTTGTGGTTGTTTTTGGACACCTACATGAGTTCAATTGAGGAGTTTGTGGTGGAAATATTATTGAATAATGATGTATATGCATAGTGGATTTTGGTGGCCATGGAGGATGGAACTAAAATTTGAATATAAGAATAAAATAAATAGGCAAAGAGGAGAATGGAATGGCATGAAGAGATAGAAATGGAAAAAGGAGGAAAGAAATAGTTGGAGAAGTGGTTAGAAACAAAAAATTTGAGGAGCCATCACACAATATCGGCAGTGTCCAAGTAAGTGGTTTAAATGACAAAGTTTAAAGAGTTAGTTTTAAAAATGAAAGGGTTTTGTTATGGGTTATGTGTTTTAAAATTGTATGTTATGATACAATAGTAGGGAACTATGTGTTTTATTAAACTGTATATTTTTCTCAACTTATTCCTAGAACTTGGAAAAGCCCACAAAACTTAGCTTATTGTCTTGTGAACCTTTAAATTTGTGAACTTTGCTCATTGCTTGGACATGATGGATGTTTCTTAGGTTTTTTTTTCTTTTTTTTTCTGTGTATAATGAGTTCTTTTATTGAAACCCTCACAACCATATGGACCCAAAAGAGAGAATTCATTCTCACCTGTAGGCCCATACAGATGTGTATGTCAAAAGAATAAAAACATTTTTTTGTATTACAAGTTGAGTTTGTCTTGAGAAATTTTGTCTCAAACAATTATAATCTCATTTCATAGTAATTAAACCTTTAGCTATATATTTTAAATACATTTGTATTGGGTTCATGTTAATCTATGCAAACTATATATTTTATTGTAGTTGTCCATTATTATATGTGTTTTCATTTGGTTCATGTGGAAGCATGTGAACTATAGTTATTATTAATAATAAAGTATGCAATTATATTACCAAATGTGGAAATGTTTGCTTTGGAAATATCTAGATAAAGAATTAAATAGCTTATTTAGCATAGCAAGTCATTTTTGCATAGCTATTATGAACTTAGGGAGAGTACCATGTCATATATTTGGTATTAGTTAATGAAATCTACCTTAAAATCTTATACAAAGACTTAACCCCTATGCAGACCCTGTTGTAGCATGTTTTGAATTAAGATTAAGTTAGTCTATTATTGTTGTTTATTACTTAGTTTTAAGTGTTAAAAGGATGGTGGTCATCTTAAAAACTTGTTAATTCATTCCTTATATTATAGCTTTATTGTCAATTAATTAAAGAGAGAGAGAGAGAATGGATATTAGTTTATAATATTAGTAAATCATTATGAACCTATGAGTGAGGGGTTACTCTCACTCATAGGCTTGTAATGAGCTAAGACAAAAAAAAATAGAGTTTTTTTTCTATAAACATTAAGTCATTACAAGCATAAGATTCTTAAAAAAATATTAATAACATTTAATCCTTATCCTTAAGTTGATATACATATATATGAATGAGACTCTTTTGAAGTTATGAACTAGTAAATAGAATGGGATCATGACAGACTAAATCATACATGTAAGATTATACCTACTAAATTATGGTCAATTGTATGTTGAATCTAGTAGGTAAGAAATAACATGGGATTTTAAGGAACTTGAAATACTTATTGAAGGTATTATTATTAGATATTAAAACATGTAAGTTATGCATATAGCTATCACATTCATGGAAAATTTAGGGTTTGCCTTAAAACTAATAGTGGTTTAGGGATGTCACTATGTGTGAATGGTTATGACATAGAGTTATAAATCAGTTGAAATTTGGTTTTGATTTTAAGGTATACATGAATGGAAAAAAACACATTGCTTTTGATGTATTATTTATATAATATAGTGAGTGTGAATTCCATATTTGAATGATTTTGACACTATACTAGTCCTGGTTATGTGATTTTTATGAGGTATTTTTGTAATATTCCTTTGTATTATGAGTTGATATGTTTTATGAGTTTTCCTACTTGTTATGGGATGATGAGGAATAGGCAGGGAGCCTAATGGTGATCACTCATCATCAAATAATAATAATAGAAAAGATAAATATGTATAGCAGCGAGTATAGATAAGGTGGACTATGACCCAGATGTGAAATATGATAATATTATAAAAATTATTTGGACAAAGTAATTTTATATATGTATACATATTCAATTCATAATATGTTATAGTTTGAATGTTTACTTGAAGTCATATCAGATAGAGGTGTACCTAGATTTTGTATGACTAGCTACCTATAATAGTGATTGTACATTCACATGTGATTCATGAATAGTTTTAAACACTTGCATTATCATTATCTACCCCTTCATAAAGGGCAAAAACACTTTCAGTGGGGAGGTGTGTTGGAGATCGATGATCTATGGTTGGAGGTAAAGCACCTAGATGATGTTATCCCTCTCTTTAGCTAAATTTGAACCTATTATGATACATATTCATGGTTATTATTATTATTTGATGGGTTGTTTCATGAAAGCTTTATTGTAATATTATACCATTATACTTAACATTATTGTTTTTAACTACTATACATAGAAGTGGACATTTTTATACGTGCACATTCATTGTTTATTATATTGTATCTCAATAGTGGATGTAATTAATGAATGTGGATGATATATTATGGGGTGGTACCTTTTTAAAGTGTTTTTGTATATTTATTGGTGTAATAATGTATCAATATGAATCTAATGACTGAATCAATGAACTGTCATATTTTATTATTATAGATGGGTACCATTGTGTAATCTTATGGGTTGATACATTGTTGAAAACCTTACAAAGAAATAATGTAATAAATGTGGATTTATGGATGAGAATGAGGTTTTTGAGGATGTATGCTTATTGTTTGTTCCCTTCAACATTAGAACAATATTTTTTTATGTGTTAAGTTGTATAATTTATAATATTACATTACTATTACGTATTCAAATGAAAACTAATTATACTATTAGTAGTTAGTTAGTATTGGTTGAGCAAAAAAAATAGTACAATTTTTGAATTTAAACTAGTTTGGTTTTAACATGTGGTATCAGATTGTAGGTTTAAAATATCATATCTAATGAGTCCATTAATGCTAACCTAACTCTCTTTTTTTATTAAAGCATAACATGGTGAATGAAAGAGTAAACTCTAATGGAACATCTAATCAAGATCATGACCTAATCCTAACCAGTTACCAGTTGAGCAATTTATGAATCTCAATCAAATCCTCATAATTCTAAATGAAACACAAGACAAAATTATAGCCCTAAAATAGGAGGTACATGGTCATGATGAGGAATAAGAGCTATAATAATCTAAGGAAAAATAATAAAATTAGGAAGAGCACCAAGAGCAAGAGCATGCTGAAGAGTAGTAAGCTCCAGAGCACAAGTGGTTGTAGAGCTTACACATAATATAAAGAAGGTGAAACCACTTAAGATTAATAGAATAATGTTGGGGGATGGATTTCAAGGTTTAATCATGAAAATGGAGAATTATTTAAAAATTTAAAACTACTTTGAGGTGACCAAAGAAATATGGGGAGCATATCAAGTTGGTATATTTACATAATCTTAAGCAAGGAGAACTGTCAATGATAGAATATTAGGAGTAATTTTAAAAACTTCTCAAGTATGTGCCCAAATATCAAAAGGATGAATGCTTTCAGATCATAAATTTAATCATGGTTTTAAGGCCACAAATCATTTTTGAGGTGGATGTCCATGGACATAGCTCCATGGATTAGGTTTTTTATAAATCCATCTTGCAAGATCATAAGCTCAAATCACTTGAAAAATTTAGAGACAAGTAGCAGAAGAAGTTTGGTGGGCTAGAAATTTATTCAAAAAAGAAATAATTGGAAGCATGATAGGAATTATAAATATATATTCAATAATCAAAATTCCAAGTTTAACAAAGCTTCATGGAATAAGAAACTAGGTAATGGTTTCAAATAAGGGAACATATGAGGTAACCAACAAAAACTAAAAGGGCTGCCTGGTGGATGTTTCACTTTTGAGGATATCACTATATAAAGGACTATCCTCAATGGAAGACATGAAGTAAATTCAAGAATCCTTTAACATAATCCTCACAATAAGGAATCTTTCAATAGAAAATTCATGTTGTTGTTGACAATCATCAAGCTGAGTTTTAGGCCTCTCTATTTAAGGTGTTAGTTACTTTATTTGGATATTGTTTTTAAATTTGTATATATATTAGAGCCACTAAATATTTTATTTCTCCTATTATGCTAAATAAACTACCTAGGAAAGTTGGACATATCGTATATGCATGGACTTTGCAGTATGAAAATTAGTTTAGGGTCCAAGTAGATAAATATGTGGTTGAAGGAGAGGTGAAATTACTTAATTTCACCACCATATTAGACATTTTTATAGCTCCACTAAGATCATATGGTGTGATCTTAGAATTGAATTGGATTTGGAAGCACAAGGCAAAGGTTTATTACTTCATAAATAAGGTTTAATGCTTGGATTATTTGGGAAGTCAAACCCAAATACAAGGTAAAAAGGAGTTAAATTTAAGATAAATTTCAGCCATTCAGTTAAATAAGGCTTAAAATAAAATATGTCAAGGGTTCGTGGTCAAAAAAATATGACATTCAATAACCTAAAGAGCCTACTTTTGAGGATTATCCCTTTTTATGTGATTTTCATGATGTATATCCAAAAGACCTACCCGAACTACCCCACAAAAATAAATTTGATTTCAAAATTGATATCATTATAGGATCTAAGCTTCAATCTAAGGCACCCTATAAGATGACATAACAAAGTTAGTCGAACTACAATCGTGAATCCATGAGATGTTATCTAAAGGGTTTATTCAACTAAGTATTTCATTGTAGGGAGCACTATTGCTTTTTATGAAGAAGGATGGGACTCTTCATGTGTGCATAAATTATAAGATTGTGAACAAGATAGCCATCAAAAATAGGTATACATTACCTCATATTGATGATATTTTAAATCAAACATGAGTTGTAATTGTCTTTAATAAGATTGAAATTAGAACAAGGTACCATCAGTTTAGAATAAAATAGGAAGATATTTCTAAAACTACTTTCAAGATGGGATATAGGTACTATGAATTCATAGTTCTTCTATTTGTGCTCAAGAATGCACTTGAAATATTCATGAATCTCATGAACAGTGTATTCAAATATTACCTAGATCAATTTGTGTTAACCATCCTAAATTATATTATGATTTATTCTAAGAGTGAGGGAGAACATGTTGAGCACTTGTGTGTGGTTTAACAATGCTTATAGAAACATAATCTCTATAGAAAGTTATCCAAGTGTTCCTTATTTCAAAAAAAGGTGCAATACTTGGGTCATATTATTTCAATAGATGGGATATATGTGGATATTTTTAAGGTTAAATCCATCATGGAATGGACAACACCCAAAAATGTTCATGAGGTGCACATTTTTATGGTTTTGGCAGGGTATTTTAGGAAATTTTTACCCAATTTTTCCAAGATAGCTAACCTAATCACCTCTTGAAATAGAGAGAGTAATGTTTTTTGTGGAGTGATAAGTGTGAAGAATCATTTCAAAGCCTAAAGAAGAGGATCAATTATACACAATAGTATGAGTTATAGATTATAATGGTCATTTGTTATGGTAACAAATGCTTCTAGATATGGCCTAGGAGTATTGATGTAGGAAGGCTCACTAATAACATATGAGTCTAGGAAACTGAATCCTTGTAAGGAATTATTATCCACATGATTTTGAGTTGGCCAAAATAGTGCATGTTTTACAATTTTAGAGGTATTATTTATTGGGTAAACCATGTGATCTCAAGCCAAATAATCTAAGGCTCAAGTATATCTTCACACAACCAAATATGAATGAGTGGTAAAGATGTCGGTTAGAGTTTTTGTCAAATTATGATTTTGATATCATTTATATAAAGGGCAAATAGGACATGGTTGTATATGATCTTATCCATATAAGGTACATAATAGCAATTGTTACAATTAGTTTTACCTTTTGAGATTCTCAAAAGGAGATGAATTTTATGAGTAGGTCAAGAAATTTCTAACATAAAATCCTCAAGACCATAGGCATGAAGGATTTCAATTTTTGAATGATAGGTTCTTGAGATTCAATCAAAGAATGTATATGTTAGATAGACAAAACTTGAGAGTTTCCATACTTAAGGAATTGTAAAATGCTCCTTATTCGGGTCATCTAGGAATAACCAAGCTTATGGCTAAGCTAAAACCATTGTACTTCTAGAAGGGAATTAAGAAAGATGTTTATTTGTGTCTAGATGTTTGTAATGCCAATGATTAAAATCATAACATTTACACCATGTTGGGTTGTTTTACCCACATGGCATTCTAGATTGGAAGTGGCAAGTCATCAATTTAGACTTTTTTAAAGGGTTGTTCATGTTAAGGAATAGACATGATATGATCTTGGTAGTAGTTAGTAAACTCACCAAGATGGCAAATTTTATTCTTGGTATTTTAATTAATGATAATCCAATTTTATAAAAAAGGTTAGTGCAAGATATTTTTAGGTTGCATGGTTTTCCTGATAAAATCATTTCAGATAGAGATCCTTGCATGACTTCTAGGTTTTGACAAACTTTAAACACAATTATAGGGGTTAAACTTAATTTTAATACAAATTATCTTCCTAAAACATAATGGCAAGTTGAAAGGGTAAATCAAGGTTTGGATTACCTTTTAATAATGTATTGCATGTATCAGCAATACAAGTGGGAAGAATATCTTTCATTAGTTAAGTTTCCCTATGATAACTCTTTCCATTTAACTTTAAAAATGGCACCATTTGAGGCTTTGTATGGCAAAAAATGTAGAAAACCTACCAATAGTGATAGATTAGAATAAATAGTGGTTTTTTGATATAATATGCTTGATGAAATGGAAGAATGGGTGAAATTGATTAGGTAAAGTTTGGTTGAGGCTAATGATAGGTAAAAAAGTTAAGATGATTTGAAAATAACATCAAAGTAGTTTTCTATTGGAGACAAAGTTTTTTTGCATGTTAAACCTCAAAAGAGCTCTATTAAATTTGGAAAATTAGCTAAATTAACACCTAAACATGTAGGACCTTTAGATGTTCTAGAAGTGATTAATCTTGTTGATTACAAACTTGCTTTACCACTAGCTTTAGCAAAAAATTATAATGTTTTTCATGTATTCTATTTGAGTAAATATGTGGTTGATCCTTCACATGGACTTAATTGGAATACATTAAATGTTTTTATCTAGGGGTGGTAACAATAGAACCAATTATAATACTTGAAACACATAGCCTCAGCTTGCATCATAGAGAAGTATCTCAATGCAAGGTCTAGTGGGATAAGTATTCTAAAAATAGTGCCACTTGGGAGGATTACGATAAATTTCTTAGGCTATTTACTCATTTGTTTGTTTGATATATTATGTGGAACTACTTTCATTTTCATAAATGTTAATTTTTTATAATAATTTCGTTAGGATGATAACCTATTTAAGGGGAGGAGGATGTTATATCCTATCCCATCCTTTAAAAACATCTATTTTTTACTAAGGATTAGTTTGAATTTTGGTTTATATAGAATAGATGGACATATTTTTTTGTATTAGTTTACTTAGATTGTTGTATTTTTTGTTCTGAATATCTATTTTTAATACTTTTATTTAGAAAAGAATGTATAACATAGCAGTTTAAAGTCCTACAACTTAGCATGATAAATACAATGTTATTCTTATCATTTATTGTTACTAATTTTATAGTTATAGTGATATAAGTGGATTAACTATTGTTCTTGTCTGAGGTGGATGTAGGACATATTTCACCCTCACTAAGCAGTCAAGAGGGAGATAATCATAAGGGAGAGGGTGGTAAATTGTGAATGTTAGAAGTGCATGGGACCTACTGAGAATTTCCATCACACACAATCACCAATATGTTTACTTAATTATTCAAGTTTTCATTTCAATTTCATAGTGACAATCTTTGACTATGTACTTTATTATTAACATTAGTTGATTTCTTTTGAAGATGAGTATTATTGTCTTACCACAATACTTAAAGGATGTTTTACTATCTCATTTAAGGAATGACTTGTCATGCATACGTCTTTATTGTTTGATTTTGTCCTTACGATTTATTGACATTTTATCAGTTCATGTGTGTGTGTGTGTGTGTGTGTGTGTGTGTGTGTGTGTGTGTGTGTGTGTGTGTGTGTGTGTGTGTGTGTGTGTGTGTGTGTGTGAGAGAGAGAGAGAGAGACTCTTTTGAAGTTTTGAACTAGTTAACATAATGGGGTTGGGACTGAATCTAAATCAGACTTGTAGGATTAGATCTAATAAATTATGATTGATTATATATTGAATCTAGTACCTAAGAAATAACATGGGATTTTAAATAACTTGAAATAGTTATTAAAGGTATTATTACGAGATATTGAAACATGTAACTTATGCATATCACTACCATATTCTTGGAAAATTTAGGGTTTGCCTTAAAATTGAGAATGGGTTTTGGATGTGATTGTGTGTGAATGTTTATGACACATAGTTATAAATTAGTTTAAATTTGGTTCTAATTTAAAGGTATATATGAATGGAAACCAACACATTGTTTTCAATGTATTATCTGTATAAAACATAAAGCCTTGTTTAAATGATGTTGAAACTGTACTAGTTCTAGTTATGTGATTTCTAACAACTATTTTTTTAATATTCCTTTGTATTATGAGTTGATATATTTTATCAGTTTTCCTATGTATTATGAGATGATGAGGAATAGCTAGGTAGCCTAATGGTGATCGCTCATCATCAAATAACAATAATGTAAAATATAAATATGTATAACAAAGAGTATGGAAAAGGTGGACAATGACCTAGATGTGAAATATGATAATACTATAAAAATTATTTGGAAAAACTAATGTTATAAATGTATACATTTTTAGTCTACAATACATTTTTGTTTACATGTTTGTTTGATGTCATGTTAGATAGAGGTGTATCTACAGTCTATATGATTGGTTGCATATAATAGTGAGTATACTTTCACATGTGATTCTCAAATGGTTATGGATACTTTCATCATAATTATTTTCCCCTTCATAAAGGGCAGGGCCACTCCTAGTGTGGAGGTGTGCGAGAGATTGATGGTTTATAGTTGGAGGTAAAGTGCCTAGATGATGCTCTCCCTATCTACAGCTAGATCTAAACTTATTATGATACATACGCATGGCTACTATTTTGATTTGATGGGTTATTTCATGAAAGATTTGTTGTAATATATACCATTGTACCTAAAAATATTTTATTTAACTTCTATACACAACCGTAGACATTGTTATGCATGCACATTCATTGTTTATTATATCATATCTTAGTAGTGGCTATAATTAATTAATTTGGATGATATATTATGTTGTAGTACCTTTTTATAGTGTTTTTGAATCTTTTTCGATGTAATATTTTAATAATGTGAATCTAATGACTGAATCAATGAACTATTGCACCTTATTATTGTAGATGTGTGTTAATGTGTAATCTTATGGGTTGATACATTGTTGAGAACCTTACATGATATTAATGTAATAAATGTATATGTATGGATAACAATGAGGTTTCTAAGGATTTATGTTTCTTATATTTTATTCCCTTTAGCATTACAACAATATTTTTTTATGAATTAAGTTATATATTTTATAATATTACTTTATTGGTACATATGTAAACGATAATTAATTAAACTAAACATAGTAAGTGAGTATTAATTTAGCAAAAAAAAATAGTAGTTTAAACTAGATAGGTTTTAATAATTAAAAGAGTGCCATAGGATGACCCATGCATGTCAACAGATTTACAAAATTTGATTATTTATAAGGTTAAGACAATAGCATAAAATATGGGACACTAGTGTCTTAGTCTAGATAGTAGTGTGGGAGGATAGAAAGTTGTTGAAGATATATAACTACTAGAGTAGGATATAAATTAGGTTTTATGTAGATTGTGGGCTATAGATGATCTTCAAGTTCAAACTATAGGATAATCAATTAGGCATAATGAGATGGTGAATGTGAATATTTTGGCAGGAAGAAAGTCATGAACCAAAGGGTTGAGCCCCAAGTGATATTTGTCAAGTGGATAAGATTAGTTTATTATATATAATTATATTTTAGTATCTACATAACCAAATTCAAAAGTTTTTCTATTTATTTCCCATACCAAATTCACACCTTTACATGTGGACCCAATCATAGTTTAAAATGAAATGTACATGTTAATGCATCTACATGGTTTCTTTTACTTCAAAGATTAATTTTTTATTTTAGAAATCCCCAAGACTCTATGATCATGTTATGATTTCCACATGTTTTATTCTAATATCACAACTTTATTAATGTTCTGAATATGATCAATTTGCATTTATTTATTATGTGTAGGAGAAATTTGATGCATGTGAAAATAAATTGAATTCAATTTTCAATGGATTTATATAGTTTGTTGAGGCTACATTGAAAATAAAAGAGATACTTCCTCACTCTAAAAAATTACAAACCCAAAAAAATATAAATCAAAAGTGAAATTTCAAAGCATCCACAGACAATAAATAAAGTTATTTCAAAGCTTGGAGACACTTTGTGACTACGAAACAATGATAAGCTACTACATGCATCATTTTAAGTGGACACAATAAAGTTGAAATGCTATGAAGACTCAAAACTTGCTGATGACACTTTACACATGAGGTTTCCATGTACCTACAATTTATATAAAAATGGAAAGGCATTCCAACATGTGTAGGTGTAAAGTTAAATTTAAGGTTTTAACACATATGTGAATTTCATGGGAGGAAGTAGATATAAAAAGTGAACTTTAGAATTTTGTGACCCCAAGACTATGGGATGATGACATGTGGATAGTCAAGATTGTTCGATAAGACTAAAGCCACAAATTCACAAATAGCTTAATCTATTTTGAAGAGAAATTAATAAACATGATGGATGTCACCTACCTTTAATTCACAACATTAAGGGATGAACTAGATGTGATTCGAAGTGGCCTTTCAAATTCAAACTCAAGATAAATTGGATATGAAAATGAATGACAATTAGTATAGTTGGCTAGCAGACTCCATTTGATAATTTACATACTAATGATTGAGATACACATAGTGAACATTTTGAAGTTCAAGAGAATAAAACAAAAAAACTTTATAGTCAATGATCACAAATTTTATCAAGAAGCATTAAATTTCATAAGTGTACACTGAAGACAGTAATTTGATAACTATAGATGAGTTCACAATGATCCTAAATAATTTTATAGTTGTATCTAGAGGAGAATTGGCCACTACTACAAAAAAAAATTGGTTTTATAGATTAAAATAATTTCAATATTAATGGGTGTTCTTGATCAGGGTTTTTTAATTTTGAAACGATGTTGAATGTCATGGTTAAAATCTCAAGGAAAATTAAAATTTAATACTTATGATCATTACAAAACTGGAAAAAAAAACTAAAAATATCTCCTATGTTAAGTCTAAACCCAATGCATCATATTTGAAGTTAAGATAACATTGGTATCTTAAAACATTGCAATAAGAACAACTAATAGTACATAATTTTCAAAATATGGAACTTGCACCCTATGATTATGC